>JAODAL010061233.1:0-20455 GCA_025379985.1 Phyllomedusa bahiana | reverse complement strand
GGTGTAAAAATTGCGGGGATTAAAATTTTTACTGCAAGTGCCTTATAACAAAGTGCCGACCAAAAGGAAAAAAAAACCCTTTGAAATGTTAGGGGGAAATTTTAAAAAGGTATTTTTGGGGCCCAAATCAATTAAAACGTGGTGACAAATAAATTGCTGATTCAATTTTAACTGCAAAAGATCTTAACAAGTTTTGATGCCCAAAAATGAAAAAAACCTGTTGAAATGTTTACGGAAATAAAGTTTTTTTTGGTTTTCTTCCCCTGGGGTGATAAAAAATTGCTGATTAAATTTTTAATGCAAAGTGTTTTAAAAGTTTGCTGCCAAAGTAAAAAAAAAAACCCCTTCTGAAATGTATCGGGATAAAAAAGGTTTTTTTTGGCACCTTCAATACTGGGTGACACAAATTGGGTGTTTTCAATTTTAAACTGCAAAGGATCATAACAAAGTTGATGCCCAAAAAGGAAAAAAAAAAACCTGTTGAAATGTTACGGAATAAAAAGGTATTTTTTGACACCTATCATCACCCCTGTGGTGACTACAAAGTTGCGGGATTCAAATTTAAAACTGCAAGTGGTCTATAAACAAAGCTTGCGGGCCAAAGTGAAAAAAAACACGTTCTGAAAGGGTATACGGGATAATAAAAGGTATTTTTTGGCAACCTATCAAACCTGTGGTGACTAAAAAAATTGCTGTATTCAAATTTAACTGCAAAGTAAGATTATAAAAAAGCTTGATGACCAAAAAGTTGAAAAAAAACTGTCTGAAATGTATACGGGTTTAATAAAAGGTATTTTTTTGGCCCCTATCAATTAACCTGTGGTTACTACAAATTTGCTGTATTCAAATTTAACGGGCAAAGTAGATCTATAAACAAAGCTTGACTGACCAAAAGTGAAAAAAAAACCTGTCTGAAATGTTATAGGGGATAATAAAGGTATTTTTTGGCACCTATCAATTCACCTGTGGTGACTACAAAATTGCTGTATCAAATTTAACTGCAAAGTAGGCTCTATCAACAAGGCTTGACGCCCAAAAAGTGAAAAAAAACACCTGTCTGAAATGTATAGGGGATAATAAAAGGTATTTTTTGGCACCAAATTCAATTCCCTGTGGTGACAACAAAATTGCTGTATTCAAATTTATCTGCAAAGCTAGATCTATCATACAAGGCTTGACTGACCAAAAGTGAAAAAAACACCGGTGAATGTATACACGGGATACCCTAATAAAGGTATTTTTTGGCACCTACCAATTCACGTGTGGTGACCTACAAATTGCTGTATTCAATTTAAACTGCCAAAGTTGATCTATCATCACAGCATGACTGACCAAAGTGAAAAAACACCTGTTGAATGTATACGGGATACTAATATGTCTTTTTTGGCAACTATCAAACTGGGTGACTACAAAATTGTGTGTTCAATTTAAACTGCAAAAGTAGATCCTATCACCAAAGCTTGACTGACCAAAAGTGAAAAAAAAACACCTGTTGTATTGTTTACGGGATAATATAAGGTATTTTTTGGACCTATCAACCTGTGGTGACAACAAAATTGCTGTATTCAAATTTATCTGCAAAGTAGATTATCAAACAAAGCTTGAACTGACCAAAAGTGAAAAAAAAAAAACACCTGTCTGAAATGATATACGGGATAATAAAAGGTATATTTTGGCACCTATCGACCTGTGGTGGACTACAAAATTGCTGTACTTCAAATTTATACTGCAAAGTAGATCATTCAACAAGCTTGACTGACAAAAAGTATCAAAAATAAAACACCCTGTCTGAAATGTATACGGATAATTAAGGTTTTTTGGCACCTATAACTGTGGTGGACTACAAAATTGCTGTATTCAAATTTAACTGCATTTGTAGGATCTATCAACAAAGCTTGGATGAGCAAAAGTGAAAAAATCACCTTTCTGAATATGTATTACGGGATAATAAAAGGTATTTTCTTGGCACCTATCAATTCACCTGTTGGGACTACAAAATTGCTGTATTCAAATTTATACTGCAAAGATAGATCTATCAACAACGGCTTGACGTCAAAAGTGAAAAAAAAAACATCTGTCTGAATGTATACGGGATAATAAAAGGGTATTTTTTGGCACATATCAATTCACCTGTGGTGACTAACTAAATTGCTGTATTCAAATTTTAACTTAAAGTAGCTCTATGAACAAAGCTTGATGACAAAAGTGAAAAACACTGTCCTGAAATGTATAAGGGTTGTTATAAAAGATTTTTTTTTTGGCAACTTCTCAATCCACCTGTGCGTGGACTGAACAAAATTGCTGTTATTTAAATTTAAACTGCAAAGAATATAATCTATCAACAAAGCTTGACTGACCAAAAGTGAAAAAACACCTGTACGAAATGTTTACGTCTATTATAAAGGCATTTTGCAACCTATCAGTACACCTGTGGTGACTAAACAAAGATGCTGGATTCAAATTAACATGCAAGTGGCTCTATCAACACAGCTGGCTGCGCCAAGTAAAAAAACACGTATCTGAACGTTAAGGGGTTAATAAAAGGTATTTTTTGGCACCATCAACTGTGGTGACTCACATAATTGCTGTATTCAATTTTAACTGCAAAGTAGATATATCAACACAGCTTGACTGAACCAAAGTGAAAAAAATCAACACTGTCTGAATTGTATAAGGGATATTAAAAGGTATTTTTGGCACTCACTTTCAACTGTGGTGACTACAAAAATTGCTGTATTCAGCATTTAACTGCAAAGTAGATCTAATAACCAAAAGCTTGACTGCAAAAGTGTAAAAAACACCTGTCTGAAAATCGTATACGGGATATTAAAAGGTATTTGTTTGGCACCCTATCTATCCTGTGGTTGACTACTAAATTGCTGTATTCATATGTATCTGCAAAGTAGATCTATCAACAAAGCTTGACTGACCAAAAGTGATAAAAAAAAAAACCTGTCTGAAATGTTTCGGGATAATAAAAGGATATTTTTTTGGCGCCTATCAACCTGTGTGACTACAAAATTGCTGTATTAAAATTTAACTGCGCCAAAGTAGATCTATCTCAACCAAAGCTTGGGACCTGACAAAAGTGAAAAAAACATCTGTCTGAAATGTATACGGGATATAAAAGGTATTTTTTGGCACCTATCAATTCACTTGGGTTGACTTACTAAATTGCTGTATTCAAATTTAACTTCAAAGTAGCTCTATGAAAACCAAAAGCTTGACTGACAAAAGTGAAAAAATACACCTGTCTTGAAATGTTACGGGATAATAAAAGATTGTTTCTTGGCTCCTATCCAATTCACCTGTGGTGACTACAAAGTGCATGTTTCAAATTTACTGCACAAAGTAGATCTATCAACAAAGTTGACTGACCAAAAGTGACAAAAAACACCTGTCTGAAATGTTACGGATATTAAAAGGCATTTTTGGCACCTATCAGTATCAACTGTGGTGACGTACTAAGATGCAGGATTCAAATTTAACTGCAAGGTGGCTCTATCTACACAGCTGGCCGAATGCGCCAAAGTGAAAAAAACACGTATCTGAAATGTATACGGGATTATAAAGTATTTTGTGGCACCTTTCAAGACCTGTGGTGACTATCAAAAATCTGCTTGTATTCACATTTAACTGCTAAAGTAGATCTATCAAACAAAGCTTGACTGACCAAAGTGAAAAAAAACATCTGTCTGATATGTATATGGGTTAATAAAGGTATTTTTTGGCACCTATACAACCTGTGGTGACTACAAAATTGTTGGATTCAAATTTAACTGCAAGGTGGCTACTATCAGAAACAAGCTGCGGACTGGGCAAAATCTGAAAAAGAATCACCTGTCTGAAATGTATACTGATAATAAAAGTGGAGTTTTTACATAACAAATAGACACTGCAGTTACTAGAAAAGTACTGTATCCTCTATATAAGGCAAATGCAATGTATGAAACAAAGTTTGGCTGTACAATATCCAGTATCTTTTTAGAAGCTTGTCTTGGGTTCGACCCGCCCCCTCCCTGCTTCCCCCATGAATTTACAGTCGGTAGAGTGTTTTTTTACTCCTTTAAAATTCTTTGCCTAACTACCTAAAATCTGCAAAATCTCTGATCTACCTAACTTCTAAGGAATCACAAGCTAAAAAAGTAGAGCTGTCTCAGTGAAAATTAATATAATTGTGTCGCTCGAGCTGTTTGCCTGATCTGTTTGGACAGAGGCAGAGGCGCACGTCCTACTTGCTATGAGATGCTGACAGACACTGTTTTTAATCATGAAACAGGAACGATGTTCTATTGTAAAACGAGGCATGTGTTTTTTTACGCCAAAATCGCAACCATACACATCCCAGTCATGACGTCGCACACACATCTCACCCTGCTCTATTCTGTAAGCTAATTTGCTGGCCGCCAAAATGACAGGAAGCGGCGAATACTGGTGCGATATTAATAGATTATGCACAGATTTTAACCTAAATTATCGTGTGATCTAAAAAATCCGATCAACGTAAATACCGTGCCGATTTCAACTTTGTCGATAATAATCGTTCAACACTATTCAGGAGCGACCCCTTCCCCACAGGACAGTGAGGTACCCCGAATCTGGTGCAGATGCGCCTTTATCCGAGATGCCCATGAGTTGCTGATGAGGGTCCTGGAGAGCTCAGTGGGACCGCTGGGCCTGGAAAAAGCAAGAGCTGGGCGGCAATTGGAGAACGCAGGAGCCGCTACACAAACCGTGAGCTGCCCAGTGCTGTTGCACTATTCCCCGGGGGAGGGGGGATTCACTGTTTGTTTATTCTTAGGGCCAAGGACTTGTGGTTCCAAGTGAAGGATACTGAAACCTTGCCCTAAGTTGATTACTGCCGAGGGGTTATTTTTGAAATGGTTATGGGGTCCAAGGACTTTGGTGCTGAAACTAAGGACGCTGAACCTTGCCCCACCAGGATATGCTAAAATGTTGGTTTATTGCACATTTATAAATATGTTTATTTGCACTGAAAAATGTGTGTGTGGGTTTGAAAGTTGGGAATCCGAGGACCTATTCCATTTAAAGAACGGGGGAGATGTAGGATGTGCAAAGCTGTAGTTATCCCTATCTAGGAAAGTAGTGTAATTGTACTATAGAGACTTAGGTATAGCAGTAATAGGAATGTTAGATTCAGTAAGCTATAGGTTAACAGTAAGGTTACTCTCCCCAGTTGTAGTCTGCCTGGTAACAGCAGCGTCATAACCCTCAGCCAATAGGGAGCTGAAACTTTGTGAAGCAGAAGGGGGGTTATTTTCCAGCAGGGGGTATTCAAATAAATAGTGAGACATGTAGAAAATCAGGGAGTCTGCCAACAGAAGTCTGCTGGAGATTCTGCCACAGGATAGTGGGCAGGGAGCATCACCCTTATCATTCCGGCTGGAGATGAGAGGAGGCAGATTTGAATGGAAGGTAAGGGAGAAGCCCTAAGAACAAAGGGCTTGTAAATAGTTATTCGTAAGCCGGGCAGGAGCTGGGGGCAGAGCTTCGCCTCTAGCTGGGAACACATTTGAGTAAAGGGCAAGAGAGGCCGTGAACGCAGCTGAAGTACGAGGTAGCCGCCCCCTCAGCTGAGTGGAGGATCCACGGAAGGTTAGTCAGGGTAAAGTGGTGAGGTTGAGCTGAGAGAGCTCCCTCTGGAAGTGCGTGCCTCTAGAGCTGGTTGAAATTCAATGTGGACGACTGGATTGTGCTACAAGTGTCGTTGGTGGAGGAAGTAAAGGAAAGTAAAGCCACAGTTCTCCCGGTTAGCTGTTGTCTTGTCTGCCTTATTTATATGCCGGTACACTTCATCACCAGAGTCCCACATCGTCTCTCCCCGCAATTGGAAAGAACCAGAAGGGAGGGCCAACCATAGCGCTCCCACTATCTTACATAGTCACCATGAAGAAGCTCATAACCCTGTACCCCTGAACCTCAATGACCTGAGAAGAGCGGGATGCCATGCCTCAGCAGTCAATAACTCGACTTATGATGAGCATGAGGTGTCAGTGTTAAACTGTAATTGATGCTCGAGGCCACATGACATGGTATTGAGACATAGACACTTTTGATGATGTAAACCCTCCTCTAGTGTTGGCTTTTGTTTCATTAAATTGTTTGAGATGAGAAAATCAACATTGCATGCCATGACGTAAATGACCAACTTTCAGGATAAAATATCACTGTAGTGTGAAATTTTTACATTTTCTTAAAATTTCACCCGAAAGGCAAATATCCCTTTTTGTGAGTAGTGTATATGCTGTATTTTGTGTCCAAAGCATAGTAAATACTTTTATAGCATATTACTCCAGTAAAGTTTTTAAAGTTTGATTCAGGTTAGCCTGAGATTCTTATTTATATAAGCAATTAAAACCATATTTTCCCACAAAATCCCATTTTAATTTTCACTACCAAAAATCATACAAGTAACATCATTAATGAAGAGGCTGAATTCATTGAAAATGTTTCTCCCTATTGCAGCTCTTCCTAGTGGTAGACTACTGCAGTGATATTGCTTGCAAAACAGATGATATCTTATTGTTAAATGTATCTACCAAAATTAAAGCGTGACACAGTGAAGCTCAGTGAAGGTTGCTTCAGATACGTAAAGAGTTAAAGTCCTAAGTAGTAGATGGTATTCCAATAATGACCAAGCAGTAGTAGAAGAACGCGCTAGTCTGTCTCTCATAATAAATAAGCATTGATTATACACTGGTCTAAACAAGTATGCATTCACTTTATTATGCACATGACATAATTATCACAGCAATCAACTCCTACTGGTTGCACATTAATTTACTGAGCCCAGCCAAGGAGAGAAACTTTATTAGAAGAGGAAATTGGTGCAAGGTCAACCAATAAACCTTGGACTCACACCTTCTAGCTAGATTTACAGCTTTGAAATTTAGATAAATAGTTTGAAACATTGATATCCAGCACCTCAAATACAAGTAAATAACTGAATTTGGGTAAAAATGTTGCCAATTATTCAACAATGTCGTTCTCCATCACTGTGGTCATGGTCGCTGTTCCTGTATGCTAAGTTCCACACAGACATATGGGTTGAGCTTGTGCAGTAGCACCCAAAGGGTGACATGTATGGACCAGGCTTCACCAGTTTTATGTATTGACATGTACCAAAAAAAACCTGACACATTTTTAAAAGGTCTTTTGCCAAAAAGTGCCGCACATCTGAAACCCTTGACAGTTTTGTATGCGCCAAATCTTAGGGAGTTGCGCCAGATTCATAAGATAAGACATATTTATGAATGTGTCTCAACAGAATGTGGCACAAAAATGTCGGACTAATCCATGCAATAGTCATGAGACTGAGATAATTTTTTGTGTAGACACTTTTTGCCCCACTTTTTGGTGCATAAATGTGTAACACAATGGAACACATTTAAAAAGTGCTTTGAGACACTTTCAAGCATGCTGATGAATGCTACACTAAGCTACTGAGAAGCATGTCTGTCTTGTCTGCGCCAGTTTTCATACATGTTGCCCAAAGTCTCTATACTTATGGACTCCTTATGCCTATTGTTATCCCATAGGCACTTTAGCAACCACAATGTATACCCCTCTTTAGGATAGATGTTTCCTTCCTAGCAACAAGATAAAGTTGGAGGCATATGATTTAGTATACCCAACAGAATTCTGTAGGTGCTGAATTACATGTGGCTTCATACAATACAGATCCACAATGCTGCAGTGTACACAGGGGTTATAGAAGGTTATAGAAGATGAGCAATAGCTTATAAGAGATAGTGCACCATAAAATGCTACAGATATAGAAAAGCTAAACTTGACAATGACCAAACTATGATACTGTGGCACAGATAGTTATCTCAACTTTTTCAATGCTGTAGTATTGATTTCGGTCCACACCAAATAAGGCCCTAATCTAAGTAATATAACCACCCCAAATCAAATTTTGACGCAATCTTGTACAGTAGCTGTAGAATGGGCCCCAAGAATGAAATTCACTGGTGACTTTGAACAACAACCTCAGTGATTTGTAATACGTAACATTAAGTTAACCCCTAAAACTCCCTCCAAATTAGGGTAATGGGTATGCTCAGAGTTTGTGAGAGCTCTTTGGGTTCAGCTAGAGAAAACATTTTGGTTAAGAACATCCCAAACCTGCCCTCCCCTTTCTTTTCTTACTCCACCCCCTCTCCTACCGACCGGTCACGTGCCTTATATTGACAACACTTCAGTCCCGAGACGCTCATGCATTTTTGATTTCTCCTAAACAAGTTATTTCAATTATAGATTGACCCCCCAATAGAAATAGCCATTAGTGTCTAATAAATGGCTCTTGCAGTTACATACCTGCTTCTCTTAGCTACTTGGCCTTCTGTTTTCAGGCCTCTGTTTTTGTGTGTTCAGTTGTTGTTACCTATTGTTACTCAATTTTACAGCTCGGCTCAAGAGACATGTCTCTTTCTAGGCTCGGGGGACCCTATTTTACGAACACCAATAATGCTACCCAATGGCTAGTATTCGCTTAACTTCCCTCAATGTGAAGGGATTCAACTCCCCTGAGAAGAGATCACAAATTCTGTATAGCTTGCACAAACAAAAGTCACGGATAGTCTGCATTCAGGAGACCCACCTTCTTGCCTCCCATATCCAGGCCTACCGCAACCGCTACTTCCCTGCCTGGTGCCATAACAGCTCCTCGTCCGCCAAGGTGAAGGGAGTGGCCATCTTTTTCCACAAGTCACTACCAGTTACAATCTTGGACACATTCAGGGATGAGGACGCTAGAACCTTATTCGTTAAATTTAGCCTCCAGGGCCAAATTTACACTTTGGCTAATGTCTATGCTCCCAACACGGGGCAGCTTTCCTTTTTTAACCAAAGTCTTGGACAACCTGACCAACTTTGCCCAAGGTCAAATTATATTAAGCGGCGATCTTAATCTTGCCCTCAATCCCCTTCTAGACACCTCTACGAGCCATTCATCCGTAGCATTTCACGCTCTTAATAAAGTTAGGAAGCTGATCCACGAGATGCAGCTTGTTGATGATTGGAGGCTCCTCCAACAGCAAGATAGGGACTACACCTTCTACTCTTTCCCCCATAACTCCTACAGCCGCATTGTTTTACATACTCCCAAAAACATTCACTCCTTGTTATGTGGTGAACGACCTCAGTGGGACAACATCATCCATTCGCCCATGCCCAGTCCATTGTGATCTCGCCCTCCCGGAATACAAACGTTCTGCCTTTGCCTGGAGGTAGAACGAATCACTATTGTCTGATTCTTTATGTTTATCTGACTTACAGCGAACTATTGATTCGTTCGCCTCTGCTCATTGCTCAGACACAACTTCCTCGCAGGTCCAATGGGAGGCCCTGAAGTGCACGTTGCGAGGAATTCTCATCAAACATGGCTCACACCTTAAGAGAGAGGTCTCCGCTAAGCTCCAGACCCTTTTGACACAGCTGGCTTCATTGGAATCCACGCACAAAGCGTCAGGGTTGGACTCTGACTTGAGAGCTTTTCACCCAAGGCGCGCCATGAGATTCTTTAATTAATGAAAAGCAAGCATGGGAAGGTCCGCCAACTCGCTCTAGTTCTTTTTATGCTTGGAGCATTAAACCTGGTAGGTTCCTCGCTCGTGCACTCCGGGATAAGAGGGCAGCATTGTTTGTCCCACGCATCAAAACCTCAGAGGGGCGAATCGCCCACTTGAAGGAAGATATCCTATCGACCTTCCACAAGTACTATTTCTACCTTTTTACAACCTCCCAGCTCCCCAGATTTAATAGCACCCTTCTCTGCACCTACTACGAGAACGCCCTCCCACATCTCTCTACTCAACCCCTTTCGCTTCTCTGGAGGAGCCATTCACGGTGGCAGAGCTTCAAACCGCTATATCATCTTTATCCTCTGGCAAAAGTCCTGGCCCGGACGGCTACACGGCTCTATTCTACAGTCCTACAGAGCAATTGATGCCTCCGATGCTTAGAGCCTTTAATGTGGCATCACAGGACTCCCCATTCGATCCGGCCTTTCTACGGGCTCATATAGTGGTAATTCCGAAAGAAGGCAAAGACCCGTCCTTATGTCAGAGCTATCGCCCCATATCCTTAATCAACACTGATGCAAAAATATTTGCCAAAATGCTTGCTGCCCGCATCAATCCTTTGCTAACCACCCTGATCCGTCCTGACCAGACTGGCTTTGTCCCCACCAGAGAGGCAAGGGATAACACCCTCAAAACCTTCTCCCTGATTGACTATGTCCACTCGAGACAGATCCCGAGCCTTTTTCTGTCACTAGATGCGGAGAAGGCGTTTGACTGAGTGGCGTGGCCCTTCTTGAATGGTAGTGAACAAAGTGCAGCCAGCTACATCCAGGACACCGGATTCAGAAATTCAATAAAACTTCCATTCTTTATTTTCAACGGATTAAAAACAATACATGGAGGAAAGCTATATCTTTAGCGCATACTTGGCACGATAGCAGGCCACCGTAGACCGATGCGTTTCGGACTTAATTCCTTAGTCGTGGTCACCTTTGGTCAACTGGGTACCATGGTACCATGACACATATATGGTGGGGCTGTTCTGTTCTACAACCTTACTGGCTTAAGGTGCTTGATATAATTGCTAAAATCACTGGGGTAAAATTACAAATCCCCCGTTTGTGGCTCTCCACATCTTGCCCGACCATCACGGATTGGTTCAGGGAAATTCATGTATTGCAGCGGTTGGAGGAATTTAGGACAGACTCGCCCCTACAGTACAACAGATACCTCTACACTTTGAAGGACTGGATTTCCTTCTGTAACACAGATCTATACCACCTATACAGATAGGATCGCCTCACCTTATATCCTGATTAATTGATAGCCTTTCATAGCATGATACAGAATAGATCCTTGTAACTACTTGACACTGTCCCTGAGCCGGGCTGAAAGTTTCCTTTTAAAGTTTCAGGCTTTTTTAAGGTTCAAAAATTTTCACGCATTCCATATATAAGGCCATATCGAAGTTGTTTGACTAACCAAACAAGGAATTGCGTCGCCTAGGTGAAATGGGCATTCCTCACTGGGAGCATCGTCAGCCCTTATCTCTCGGGGCCCCACAGACTGGCCTGAGGGTGAGGGCGTCTCTGGCTTGCCTTGGGGATTTTCCATTGCCTCCAATGATCTGGTTTGAATAGAGCTTGATAATTACTTGTTTATTGTTTCTAGATCAGTTTTTGAGTCACTTCACTCAGATGGCTTTCATCTCCGCCTACCCCCTCTCCCTACCCCAAACCCTTGCCCAACCCTTTTTTTTTCTTTTCCTCTCACCTCCCCCCCACCCCCCACCCCCCCCCCCCACCTTCTCCCCTTCCATATGTTATGTTTCTCTTTTTCCTACCTGTCCTTCCACGCCTTTCCCACCTCCACTTGGCACTCATTAGTAAAAAAAGCAATGTGTTTTGCCATCGTACTTTAACAACTTTATATGTCAACAGTGCTTTTGAAATATGTTGTTGACACTTTCCTATCGTTTAACCTGTGTTTTGAATATTATGTGAGATGTTCGATTCAGTTTCCCTTCTGTATTTCAATAAAAGCCTTTTTGAATAAGAAAAAAAGAACATCCCAAACCTGGATTGTTTTTTACAAATTCTGTCAAACCAGTATTGAGCCACACAGGGACCTATTCAAACAACACTACATTTCAATAGCCTATGTGATTGAAGAACAGATAACATGGTGCACTAAGTTATCAATGTCAAGTTAAACTTTGCTACCATGTTACGTGGGAAAATTGTTACTAGTGATTTCTATCGAGCCCAAAAGTAATTTCAGTATTTCTCAAACTGTAGCCTAGCCTCTGTGGTGAGGCCCGACCCCAATCTTGGGGAGGTGCAGAATGACTCTAAAGCCAACCCAGTGATTAGTCACAGGGAGACGATGCTTTTCGAAATGCTCATCTCCTGTAATATCTCTACTTTTAGGAATATAATGACCTGTGTAGCTTGGCTTAGGAAGTTACGTGTTAACATCCTTCTTGCACCCAGCACAAAAGGGCACAGAACATTTGGAGTTATTCAAGTATGGATCGGTATGTGACATAGTATGTGTACAATTTATAATGCGTTGAATACTGGGAGACAGTAGTGGATCCCCCCCCCTTTACTAGGTGGGCACTGTGGGGGCACTTTTTTATCCTAGTGCCATGTAGTTGAGGCTAGTTCATTTAATTGGTTCTATGGCATTACTATGGAGGTAAAATTACAACATTGTGAGAGTTAGTCCATATTAGTTTCTAAGTTGGCTTGTTAAGTTCATGAGCTATGGTTAGAGGACTGATATTGGGAGGCAGCTCTACCCTCCATAGCAACCTTATCAAGAATATTGCTTATGATCATAGAGTGCATTATAGAGGTTGACACAATGTTATCTTGAAATGCCTTAGGAATATATTTAGTAGTAATGGCTTTTGTCTGTTGTTTTTTCCTTTTAGTGATGTGACCTAGCCGGATGCGGATACCTTTTTCACTTTGTTCTTCATCTGTTCTCCCCTTCTTTATACATTTTACCCTCTGTTGACTTTAGTAAAACTCCCTTTGCTTCATACGTTGCTTCTAATTATCTTTAGTCTTCGCTTTTTCCAACATTTTCAAGATATTCTTCACCTTTTAATAGGACATTATTTCTTCAACAGGACAATCGTTATTACAAAGTACTGCATGCCAGAGCTTAAAGTTACATTAATAAACTTACAGTATGAAAATTGCACCACAAGATGAACCAGACTTGTGCAAGTTTATAATTCTCTTCTTGATATCTTGGTTGATTTCTTTAGACTTTCCCATGGTATTACAAAAAAAAGCAGTGTGTTTCTGGTTATGGCAAATTTTATACAACATATCTACAGATGTGTCTCTAAATTAATCAGTTGTGCACCAAGTAATCAATAAATCACAAGCTTCCAAAGACCATGACCTCTATCATATGGGCTTTCCCAAATTGTTTAAAGGCATAGCTAATCCTAGATGTATGCCTAAATTTGCAGAAAGCTAATAAAAATGCCTTAAAATAAAATTCTCTAATTATTCTGGCATTTGGCACAAATATAAATATAATTGTCATGGTAATTTAGAGATGGGCCCGAATCGATTCTATTCGAAGTCGGAATTCGTTTAGAATTTCAGCGAAAAATTCGGTTCGGAAACGACAGTAGAACTTTGGGGCCACTTCGGGTGAACGAAGTGCTGCTTTTGGATTGAATATAAATTGGCCACTGCCGTGCACATGGCGCTACATGGGGCAAAGCACTCTGAGGAGGAAGAAGGGCATAGCCTGCCATGACATGTGCCAGAGGTGAAGCCATCAGAGACCGGCAGGATTCTGTGACGTCACAAAACGCCACTATATAAGTAACGGGCGCCGACGCCTGCGAGCCCTCACACTCCTCTCACTGTGCTCATCAGGGAAGTGCTGCCGCGGCTGTTAGCTCTTACTGAGAATTGATTTTTATATAGCGATTTCTGTGGGGTGTCTCAGCTTGTCTCAGAGACTGTTCTCTTAATGTTTCTATTTCAATTTTTTGGGGTATTGGATCTGAATCCAGTGTGCGTCCACTGCAGCTGCATATACATTCAATATCCAAGTGGGATCTAAGCCAGTTCTGTTGTATTCATTTAAAGAAACAGCGTTTTTACAATACAAATACCACTTCATTTTTGGCTGCTCAATTTTATTGCAGCAATTTACATCCAGGGGTTAATTAAGCGTGTTTTGCTGGGTGTGCTGACCCCAAGAAACCGTCTTTTTCAACGCCAAAATATATAAATTTTTCTTGTAGCCTATTCACAAGCAAAGGTTAATATACAACTGTATCTCTTGTTGTGTGGCGTAGAAAACACGCAATTGTAACACGCTACAAAGCTACTATTTTGTGCAGCTCAATTCTTTGGCGCAATTTACATCCAGGGTTAATTAAGCGTTGTTTTGCTGGTGTGCTGACCCCAAGAAACCGTCTTTTTCAACGCCAAAATTATATAAATTTTTCCTGTAGCCTAATTCACAAGCAAAGGTTAATTACAACTGTATCTCTTGTTGTGTGGCGTAGAAAACACGCAATTGTAACACGCTACAAAGCTACTATTTTGTGGGCTCAATTCTTTGGCGCAATTTACATCCGGGGTTAATTAAGCGTTGTTTTGCTGGTGTGCTGACAAAAATTAAACCGTCTTATTCAACGTCAAAAGTACATACATTTTTTCCTGTACCTAATTCACAAGCAAAGGTAATTACAACTGTATCATCTGTTGTGTGGCGTTAGAAAACACGCAATTGTAACAAACTCAACAAACTACTATTTTGTGCGGGCACTCAATTCTTTTGGGCGCAAATTACATCCAGTGGGTATAATAAGCGTTGTTTTTGTGCTGGTGTCTTGACAAAAATAAACCTCTTTTCACGCCAAAATATAAAAATTTTTTCCAGTAGCTCCTAATTCACAAGCAAAGTTAATTACAACTGTATCTCTTGGTTGTGTGAGTAGAAAACACGCAATTGTTACATGCTACAAAATCTACTAGTTTGTGCGGCTCAATTCATGGCGCAATTTACAACCAGGGGTTAATTAAGCGTTGTTTTGCTGGTGTGCTGAGTGCTGACAAAAATAAACCGTCTTTTCAACGCCAAAAATATATAAATTTTTCTCTGAGCCTAATTAACAAGCAAAGATTAATGTACAACTGTAATCTCTTTCCTTGTTGTGTGGCGTAGAAAACACAGCAATTGTAACACGCTACAAAGCACTATTTTTGTGCAGGACTCCAATTCTTTGGCGCAATTTACATCCAGGTGGTTAATGAAAAGCGTTTTTTGCTGGTGTGCTGACAAAAATAAACACGTCTTATGTTTTCAACGCCAAAATATGAGTACATTTTTCCTTACCCTAATTCATGCCATATAGGTTAATTAAGCCTGTTTGTGCTTTTTACATTTAGTAAAACACACAGTGTAATTTAAACAACCACATACAAGTTATAAATTTTTCCGTGGCCATTTGTGGAGATTAGGCGCAATTTATATCCAAAGGGTACCCAAGCTATGTTTATTCGGGTCATTTGGATTCAAAAACAGGGTGAATAATTATCATAGTTACAGATATCAATCATCAAACAGTGACTGTACAATTTAGAACAAACAGTATGTCCAGACAGAAAGGTGGCAGGCACTGCACCTGCGAGTGGAGCAGTGGCACAAACATTCCTGGAACAGGCCCAGGTCCAGCACAGCAAGGGGAACGTCGGCAGCAGTGGTCACTCGGAGAGCCACAACTGCCGCTGTCATCTAGCGGACCGGTGTGTTGTTCAAGCAACCCCAAAGGGTCTGAATGGTTGACTAAGGTATCCTCTTCCTCCCAGATGACATCTTACAACCCCAGCCAAGAGTCGGTGGAAGCTCAGACCACAACCATTAGTTTGGCATGGCCCGGGAGCGGGTCAGCGGCCTCACCTGTCCTCAGTCCCGCCTCTGTCCCATCCGGTTCCCTCAGCCAGAAGATTACTAATGTGGTCTGGGCTCACGCACAACTATAAAGCGAGGATGAACAAATTGAGGAGGGCAGACCAGTTCATCAACTTGGCAGTGAAGAAATGGAGGCCAATATCGCCTGCTTCTTTGCTGTATGCGGCAAAGTATAGATGTAGAGAGTGCATGGAGGTCATGTTTGTGAGAGGTCAGGCCTCGGCATACCAAGACCGGTGATGAGTGGACGCAGTGACGATGAAAACACAAATAGCTGATGATGTAGCCGACCGCACTTGGGAAGACGGGTGAGGCAAGGCTTCATCATCGTCAGGATAAATGGCGTCAGCTTGCACGTTCAGGCAGCAGCGCAGCCAGCAATGGGTGTGTGGCCGTGATGTCGAGCCGGGATAGCCAGCATGTTGAGGTTCGGGAGCCAAGATCTTCCAAGGGTTAAAAACCCGCTTCGCAGGTCCAAGAAAGTATCGTCTCAGGGGCTCATCGAGGCAGCGGGGCGTCATAGTCACTCAGTGCGGAGCGTTAGGTTGTCAAAATCCGATTACTCGGACGGTGTGGCAGTTCTTTGCTAGGACACCGGAGGAGCCCGAATATGGATATATGTAGAATCTGTGGCAGAAAGTGAAGCGTGGTCCATGGGAGCTAACGATGGCACCAACGGGCCCTGCGTCAACACATTGCCGCGATCACCATCCGGTGGCCTGGAGAAACGTGCTCAGATGTGGTGGTCCATCCCAGCCGATGCAATGCAACAGTAAGCAGCGCAGGCGCCCAGTGGCACAAATGCCGAGCAGCCAGTCAATGCTGCCACCACTCGCAGAATGGGATCTGTTTCTCTTTGACATCATCCCCCCGGATCCAGTTGCACCAGCTGCCTCGCTACTCATTGCGCCAGCAGTCCGTTACAGCAGGCATTGCAAAGAGACAACAGTATGGTCCAAACCATCCTAAGTGCAGCAGCTGACCGTGGCGCACCTGTCCAAGTTGTTGTTATTGGCAGTCCCTCCTTTCCAATGGTGGACTTGCACCATTCAGAGAACTAATGGCTTTGTTGCCAGCCGAGAATGGAGAGTTTCCAAGCCGTAATTTCTTTTCCCAAAAAAGGCAGTACCACACTTCCATAAATATGTGAGAACAGAAGGTGTTCAAGTCATTGATCTTATCATTTTGTTCCAAGTTGCACGGCAGCTCGGACGTCTGGAGCTGGTAACTACGTACAGGGCCAAGTACATGTCCTTTAACGGGCCCACAGGGTGAATGAGCTTGGATCCTAGCCCAGCACACCAACAACTTGGACAGGAGACCCGCTTCACCTCCACTTTGTCAAACTGGCTGCACCTCGGCCAATGTCCCCTTCTCCTCCTCCACCAACCACCACCATCTCACCTCCACAAGTACTGCTCCATCGTTTAAACCACATGTGTAGGACACGGTGTCAACGCAAGTTCTACCACCTGGCTTGCCTCGCGAACGAAGTACACAAGGGGAGGAACTCCTTCCGCGTCATGCAGAAAGAAATCGATGTGTGGCTTTCTCCGCGCCACTGCAAATCTGACCCATGGTGGACGACAATGGGAGTAATAATGGTGTCCGCGCTGCACCGAGGAGGTGATGGTTCATTTGCGCCCTGCATGGCGCACGATGTTTGTCAATCTGGTTGTGAAAAGGTTCCTGAAGTCCTGCCACCGATCTTCAAACATTCTGAAAATGGCCAGTAAAACTGTGCATGCACTTTAATGCCATTCGTAACAAAAGCCAGGAACACCCTCCTCGAGTTGTCAAGGCAAGAACGGCCTCCCCCAACACGACTCTGATAAGCGATTTTCCACCTGCTGGAATTCCAGCCTGCACATGTTGGTAACCGACGTATGAAACATAGAAAGGCCATTAACGAATTTGAATGATCCAGGCAGACAGCAAGTACTCCCCTGGTGTATCTTGATGTCAAAAACGAACACATAGGCAATATGGACAAACATTGAACTTTACTTAATTTTTATAAATTGTTGCATTAAAACAAAGTTCTACTATACGAACAAACCTTAGGCATGAAAAACATATGAAAACGTGGCAGTACTTAGCTGTAAACTTATCTCCTGTTTAGGGAGTAGAGTTGATAGTCCCAAAGTAGACTTAGTAGACCCATCCATCGCTGGAGTTGCAGCCCAGTGCCGCCATCAATGACGCGGACGTTTCGGAAGGCATGCCTTCCTTTCTCAGAGCATGCGTAGTTAAGGCACGTCCAACCTCTTTAATTCGACTGACCATGATTGCACAGGTGTGCATGCATGTTATCTATACTAAAAAGCACTATAGCTAACATCACTATAAAAACAATAAAAATATCTCAAGCTTAGAGTGACATTAAAAAGGGTATAGGGAGCATATTTTTATATGTGCATAATTACAAATACAACGTAGACTCAAAAGACTCATTTTAACCCCTTTTTGGTGCAATTGTACCCATTGTTGCAATCCAATACACCACCCTCTGTAGTTTAAAAAATTTTTACCTAGTTTATTTGCATATATCTGAGATGTTCACTTGTTCAAGTACACAACCAATTGTAAAACACAAGATATTATGTTGGTATTCATTGAAATGTTTCGCTACAGTTTTGTTTCCCTGATTAAAACCAATCACCAAATTTGTGTGGTAACGTCAGAGCTATCTTTTTATTTTTTAAATTTCTAATAGCAATTATTAATGTTCCCCTATCCTGATTCTCACATGGGCGGCTGGTCTTTTGCAGATTATTGGAATAACTTTGATGTCTGCCAGTGCAAGCTCATGCGTTGCACCTGCCGTTTAGATAAATTAGCCATCTTCGATAAGGCAAACGTTATTGTCAGATCGCCAGTACTACGGATGAATAACGCATGTCACTGTCATCATGACCTGGAACAGATCTGTAAAAATCGTTTCTGGTGCATGGGACTGGAGACTGGCGACTACATCTCGTGAGCACATGAGTCCGGTGGGGACTGAAAAGTGAGGAAGAGGAGGAGGACAATGGTGCATGAAGCATTGTCTGGTGAAATGGTGGATTTTCTACCCATGTGCAAAAGAGGACGCATTAGCAGCTGGAGTGAGGTGGATGGAGGATTATGAAGACTAGGCAGAAATGAACCCCCAAGCACCGTGGCAGTATACAGTGGAAATGGAGTGCAGGGACCCCTCGGAGTCACTTGTCCAGATTGGCCCGCCAGCATGCTTTTTGCCTGGGCTATGACAGCCGAATAGTCAGCAATCCGGCAGAGGGATGGCTCTCCACCCTTTGGACCCTCGCTACCAGGTCCCAAAATGGGAGCCTTTTTCCCAGCTAATGAGGAGTGGAAGACAAACTCAAAATACTATAGGGAAATCCTCCGAAATCAGTTGCTGCTGCCTATGTGCGGCATCCGTCCCACCCTGAAGGTCTGACCGGGTGGATCCTCAGCGCTCATCCCGTACTAGACTCGGTCCGCGGCTGGCTTAGGAAGGTGGGGGGTAGAGCGAGTAACCACTCCATCAGTAGTAACCTAATTCTGGATCACTGATGAGCAGCTTCCTACACCCGCCTAGTGAAGGAGGAGGCAGCTCGCCAGCAGCAGCAGACCGGAGCAGTCCCTGAAACCAACAGTTTGTGGCCTACTTGGACAGCAACTGCAATCTGCCACCCATTTAAAAAGATCCGCTGGACTACGGGGCCCGCCAAAGGGTGTGTGGCGAAATTCCCGAGTTTGCATGGGAAGCTGCCCGCCCCGGCGTGTGTGGTAGGGGGTGTTCGTGCGCGGGGGCCATCTTTTACCAAGGAGACCCGTTTGCCCCGGGAAATGGGAAAGGTGACCTTTGTCAAGAGGGATCGGCCAGGATTTTCCACACACCAATGCCCCAGGCGTCAGTTGGGGTTTAACTACCTCCTCAGCCCACTATTTGATGCCGCCCCCCGCCTGATGCCCCAATTTGCCCGTTTCTCCTTGCCACCACCTCTTTACCGGGGGCTGGTATTGCAACCCCCCTCAACCTTTGTATTGTCCACTCTATGCCCCTGCGCTGTGTGTTGCTGTTTCGTGACTCCACACTGTGTCATTGTGCCCCTGTTGACCCATGTGCTGCTGTGGTGCGCCATGTCCCCCAACTGTGTCTTTGTGCCACTGCCGCCTCATTTCTGCTGCCCCCGTGACCTCCCCTCTCAGTCATTGTTCCACTTGGGTTCCCCTGTTTTGCCACCTCCAGAAAAGTATTGTGCATGCCCCATTCTTGTGCTCGCGTGCCTCCAATGTGTATTGTGCCACTCGTGGCCTAATTTTGTTTTTTCCCCCCAACCCAGAATGTCATTGTGCCAATGCCCGATCTATCTGCGGCCCCCGGGGAAAAAAAAAACCCCCCCCACTGTGTGATTGTGCCCACTCTGTGGCCTAATTGTTTTGCGCCTCCAGAATGTCATTTGCCACTGCCTATTCATACTGCTGCCGCCCTGACTCCCCAAAATGTGTGATTGTGCCCTCTGTGGTAATTTTGTTTTGCCCCCTCCGAAGTATTGTGCCGCCTGATCTCATCTGCTCGCTGACCCCACACTGTTTATTGTGCCACTCTGTGGCCTAATAGTTTTTCCGCCTCCGAATGTCATTGGGGCCACGCCTGCCTATGTGCCCCCGTGACCCCCGCCTCAGTCTTTTTTCCCCTTGGGCTTCTCGGTTTTGCCACCTCCAGAATGTATTTGCATGCTGACCTCTGCGCTGTGGTGCCCCCGCACTCCCACTTGTCATAATTTGCCCCCTGGCTTCAGCTTTTTTTTTCCAGCTTTTGTGGATGATTATCAGGCACTTCCGCTTGAGTTTTTTTTGGGCAGTTTTGCCTTTAAAGGCCCAGGGAATTTTTAGTGAAAACGATTCTAAGGCGGCGGCAGTATTGGTGTCATACTAAACACAACATTGTATGAAGACCAAAC
>JAODAL010061232.1:0-20455 GCA_025379985.1 Phyllomedusa bahiana | reverse complement strand
AAGTCTTAAAAAAAAAAAAAAAAAGCATTTAAAAAATGATGCCAACTTATAGTGGACATATGGTAGATGCTAGTTATAACATATTTTGTGTGAAATAATTATCTGTCTTGCACACAGAAATTTTGCAACTTTCAAAATCGCAAATGTTTCCAAATTTTCATGAAATTTTGATATTTTTTCACAAACAAACAAGGATTGTATGGATAAAAATTTCTTACTAACTTAAAGCACAATGTGTCACGAGAAACAATCTCTGAATCACATGGATAGGTAAAAGTGTCAAAAAGTTATTCTCACATAAATTGACACATGTCAGATTTCAAAAATAGGGCTGTGTCAGGAAGGTCAAAACAGGCTGGGTCCTTAAGGGGTTAAACAGGCAGTAATTGCCCAGATCCTTCCCCCTAGAGCTGAGATGTACATAGAGCCAGCAGACTCTGGTTTCACTATCGATTTTAACAGCTCAGAGGGGAGTAAACACAGAGTGTGCAGACAGCCAATCACAGCGCAGGGGGCGTGGCCATGATGTTTCCTGTCTAGAGCATATCCCAACAGGCTTAATGAATGTCAGCCAGCCAATCACAGCGCAGGGGGCGTGTCTAGGGAACAGGAATCGACCAGGGGGCGGTCTGACCAGCAACAGCAGAAATCGAAGACAGATTTACAGCGAAGCTGATATCTGCTAAACCAAGTGACGGAGGTAATGCTACCCAATTACAAAAGTGCTTATTTTTACTGTCCCCATAATCTGAGACATGATCTTTGTAACGATAAAACCCCTTTAAGGATGTCTCGGACAGGAGAGAGCAACTCCAATATATCCAAACATGCTGAACCAAACGAAGGTCCAGCATCCGATTAATAGGATGCAGAAAAATTCAGTATAGTATGGAAAGAGGGGAGTCTGGAGAGGTTAAGACTGATTAACAATGAGTTACAGTAGGGGCGTGGCCTGGCAGCCGTTGCGTGCAGACGCGTGTGGACGGAGCTCCTGCGATCCAACCTGTATTTTCCCATCTAATCCTGCCTTATCCTGACCGAATTCTGCCTGGGACAGGTGGAGCGACTTGGACACCCGCTGCGGAAGACCCGATGCCCGCCGTGGAGCGCAAGTGGATCGACACCGGTGGCACAAAGAGGCCCAGACCCGGGCGCTGCACGAGGCCCCGCCATCTTGCCAGCCTCGCGGCGGGTCGCAGAGTGCCCGGCCCGCAATTTCCCCAAGTAAGGAGGAGAGGGACTGCGGGGACCAACTAAATCCTCACCTGTGTACCCAGATCCTCGGAGCCGGAGTGAGTGCCTTTCCCCTGCTCGCTGCGGAATCCTTGTGGCGCCTGGCGGTGCCGGTTCTCAGCGGGCCACTCGCCATACCTCAGGACCCACAGCAGGAGAGAGGACGCGGCAGAGAAAGGAGTGACCCGGGGCGCAGCTGAAGTCTGAGCAGTGCACCCGAGCGGGGACGCATCCTCCCCGGACCACGTGCGTCCACCATTGCATGGCCGGGGACACTGAGGAGGACGCTCCACGGCAGCGGAGGTGCACCGGGTTGTCCACCCGAGTACAGCTTATACAAGGGATCGTGAGTAACATCTCCCCCCTGCTGCACCTATATTGAAACACTGTAAGGGGCTGCCGTCTCTTCCTCTAAAGACAGTGTTTCTTTGCACTGCGGGCATATTCCACCCAGCACTTTGTTCTCTGTGTAAGAAGGAACTTATTCACCACATTACTACTCTCTGAAAGCACAGCCTCCACTGCTGCTCAGCACATCGATACTGTTTACATATTGGCTGGGACTCTGCTGCCACCTTATAGTCACTGGGTGTGCAGCACATAGGAGACCATTTGCAGCGGTGGTGTTTTGGAGTCTATAGGGTATCCTGAGGGCACAGTATTGATCGCTCCATAATATACACAGATTGGGATACACTACAAATTTTTTAAGAACTCTACAACGGGGCCCGCCCACGTGGTGTTAGTGTGTGTCACTGGACAAACTGCCATCTCATACCTCCATTGGCGTCTGCAGCGCCAACGCAGGACAGGTCACCTGTCGCCTTGCACCATAACAAGCTGACCTCCTTGTGTGTGTGATATGTGAGGAGGCGCTCCTATGCTAAGTTAGGAGATCCCCATTGTGCAATTTACACCCCAGCATTCTACCGATTGTTCTCTGGTTGGTGGGCTGCGATTGTGTTGTTGCCTTAGTAGAGCTTTCTTTCATGGCCCCCACCAAACCAGCAGCCAAAACTATGGAGAAACTGGACAAATTTTGCCGTGCAGAAGAACCCTCGCAGGCAAGCGTTCATCCCGTACTGGACGCAGAACATGAACAAGAGGACTCGGACACGGAACCTCTGAGTCCAGAGACTCTAAAAGTCCTTGCCGCTATACACTCATGCCAAGCTACCCTCACCTCCCGCATAGAAGAAATAAAGGTAGATATCTCCCTGTTGCGGCATGATGCTCAGAAAACACGTGAGCGGGTAACGGAGGTGGAAACCAGAGTCAGCACCCTAGAAGATCAAACCATTCCCTTGACCCGACATGTTGAGGAAGCTGACAGGAATATTACCAAACTGCATCAACACCTGGATGACCAGGAGAACAGACTGAGGAGATGTAACTTGTGCTTCATCGGTCTCCCAGAGGGCACGGAGGGGGCTGCTCCTGAATCCTTTTTGGAAAATCTCTTAGTTTCCTCTTATGGCAGAGACAAGTTCTCGGTTATGTTTGCAGTGGAAAGGGCGCATCGGATCCTGCCGAAACCTCCTCCACCTGGAGCACCTCCACGTACATTTATATCCAAGCTCCTAAATTATAGGGACAGGGATGCGGTCCTCCGGCTCTCAAGGGAGCAGGGTCCTATATCCATAGGCAACTCCAAGGTACTGGTGTACCCGGACTTCTCGGTGGAGGTCCAGAAGAAGAGGGATCTATTCCTTACCGCTAAGCAAAAGTTACAGGAGCGCAACTACAAAAATGCAATGTTGTATCCGGCCAGATTGAAGGTTATTGCCGAAAACAAGACCCTCTTCTTTAACAGCGCCCAAGAGACCATTGACTGGTTAGAATCCTGTCCCATACTAAGGTGAGGCTCGCCAAATCACGGGGTTGAATGATCTTTCAGATGGACAATTGTATAAATGCTAGATCCAATGTCTTCAATGTGCTGCTTGTTAGGAAGCTAAGTAGAGGTTTCTTCGTCATTTTCTCTGTATTTCCCATTCCTCTGTTCTTCCTCTCTTCCCCTCTTACCCTTCCCATTTTATACCCCCCCCTTTTTTTTTTTTTCTTCTCGTCCCCTTTCTTCTCCCTCCTATTTTTCTTCCCTTCATCCCTTTCTCCTCGCCTCCTTTATGCTGGGTGTATAAGGTATCCTTTTCTTACAGAATTCCAAAGCATCTGTTATTTACAGTTGTAGGTTTCTATGGGGAAAAGAAATTTGAGCGGCTTGTGTTTGGCTAAGTTAAAAGAGGCCCCGTTATTTTGCCAATGGGGAGGAGCGCCTTCTAGGGTTTTTTTCTAATGAAATCTGAAATAAAACTGTACTGGCCGAAATCAAATTTAAGACTACAAAGTTGTCCCGATTTTTTATAAAAATGAATAAAAATATGGGGGGGTAACGAATAAAAAAATTTTAAATCAATAAATTCATGTTTATTTCTTTATTTTCGTTATCCAAGTATCAATAGTATGGGTGCAACAAAAAAGAAAGAAATAAAATGATTTTATGATTTAATATTTTTTTTTTTTTTACCCCCATATTTTTATTCTTTTTTTTACACACGGGACAACTTCTGTAGTCTTACATTTGATTTGGGCCCCTGTACAGTTTTTTTTCAGATTTTTATTAAAAAAACCCTTTGGGGGGTTCGCTCGTTTCCCCTTTTTGGGTTTAAAAATAACGGCGCCTCTTTTAATTACCCAATCACAGAGCGCGCTCAGAATTTCTTTTCCCCTAGAAACTCTATGAGAAATTAGCTCGCGCTCTTATTGGCTAAGTGGGGACCCCCCGTTTAGTAAAAACCAATCGCTGTTTCTTCCCTTTTTTATGTTTTTTAAAAACGGGCCCCCCTTTGAATATGATGGTCAATTTTTCCCCAATAGGTTATAATGGGTCCCTGTTGTCCTATTCTGAGGGTTTCAATTCCCTTCTTGGTTTTAATTTGGGACACTGGGTTTCCTATTTTTGATTGGTGGTTTTTTCCGGGACCAACCCAGAAAGAGTTTAAACAATTTGAATTACTTTTTTTCCCTGGCGATTTCTCTTTTGGAAATTTTCCCTATGTAGCCCCGGGTCTCGGGGGGACAAACGCGTTTTTTGGGATTTTATTAATGTTTGTTTAAGAAGGTTTGGGCTTTTTTTAACACTTAATAAAATTATTTTTTTTGTCTTTACCCCATGCCGCACGGCGCTGGGGCCGAGATTGCATTTGGGGCCCATTCTCCATAGATTACAAAGGGGAAAAAATTGTACGCTGCGCTTTTGATTGGTGGGATAGCCAAAGCCCCCCCTAGCTCAACCCAAACAGCTCTTTTTGCATTTTTTTCTGTTTTTTTTGAAACCCGTTCCCCCCTTTGGGTTCTGATTGGTCAATAGTTTTTCCATTTGGTTTTTAAGGGTCTTTGTCGCTCCTATTTTGATTGGGGGCTAGCCAAGGCCCCCCTGCTCAAACCCAAAACCCGTCTTTTTTGCCTTTTTTTCTGTATTTTGGAAAATGTTTCCCCCCTTTGTTTTGTTTTGGTTTAATATTTTTTCCCTAGGTTTTAATTTGGTTTTACTGTCGTCCTATTTGGTTTGGCGGTTTTTTGCCCATAAAAGGAAAAGCTTTTAGAATTTGAATTACGTATTTTCCCCTTGTTTTTCCCATTTTCCCAAAATTTTTGAATTAGGATATTGAAAAAATGATTTTGTTTTATGTTTTTTTTTTTTTTTAAAGGGTTTTAAACTTTTTTCCCGGGAATGTTTTAAAAACCCTTTTTTTTAAAAGGGTATTTTTGATTCTAATCCGCACCGATATGTGGAATGAAATTTTTCGCTGTTTTCCAGCCTGTTTTGCTTTGGAACAGTTTTCGGCGCAGTTCCCCCCCGGGGGGCCTAAGCCCCCCAAAAGCGCCCCTTGGGCCCACACACTGGCGAGGCGCCCAAAAAACTTTTCCCCCCCTTTTACGAGGCCACCTCCTCGGGGCGGCGAAACTTCGGGGGCAGCGCCGCCTGTGCCCCGTCCCCCAAATGCGCCCAACACACTGGCGGGCGCGGCGGACTTTTCCCCCGGGGGATGACCCACTAACCTCCGGCGGCGAAACTCAGGCGCAGCCCCGCACTGTGCCTAAGTCCCCCCACTGCGAAAACAACTGGCGAAAGGGCGGGGATTTTTAAAAGGAGGGATGGAGCGGCCCTGGCCCCCGACATTTAAACAAAGGCAAGATTTTTGCCGGAAAACAAACGGAAAAAAAACGCGCCCCGACCCGGTGAGCTTCATTTCTTTCCCCCTTTGTGTTAGGGGTTAAAAAACTTTTGTTTCTCCCTGTGCATGGATCTGGAAAATTTTCCCGCTTTCCTTCTTTTTTCGCGGATTATTTTGGCGAATTTAAACCTTTTTTTATTTTGACATGGAAAAGTCCGGGTTTTAAAGATCGCATCAAGAGGGGGCCCCGGGCTTTAAATTTCCTGAAGTAACCCTGTTTTATTTGTGTGCCTCCAGGAGGCCCGGGATTATTTGGGGATTTATTAGGGAAAAACTTGGGAAATAAATTTGGGCCCCTTATCCTGATTTGCCGTTTTTTGGCCTGGGGATTTTAATTGTACATGGGAATAGACGTTTGGACCGGGTTTTTTTCCTTCCTATTTCCGGCCCCTTTTGGATCCGCTTCCTTTTTCCCTCCAATCCCTTTTTGGGTGATTTTTTGGTTTTCAGTGATGCTTGGCGTCTAGGAATTTCCCAAAAACACACCAGTTTCCTGCTTCAAACCCCGCAATTTAAAAGCACTATCCCCCAATTTATCTTTTTGTTTTGGGCCATAGGTCCCTTTTCCCCTTGTCGAGTCGGTTAATTTTTTTTGCCAGATTTCCCTTTCCGATCATTTCTCCTTTTGTCTTTCCCTTAAACTGGATAACATGCCCCCCGAGTGAGGTGGCGTTTTTAATCCCTTTGGCTACCAAATTCTTGCCTCCACAATGTACTTCGTTGACCCAAATGGCGCACTTCTTTAGGAGAAAAACAGGGTCGGCATGATTTCGGGGGACATGGGGGGTTTCCTTTAAGGCAACGTGGGGGTATTTTGACATCTGCAATTTTGTGCCCGAAAGGGGGGTTTGGGTCTTTTGGATTCAAAAAGGCTAGAGATGTGACGGAAGCAGAGTTGCAATATATCAGGCACCCCTCCAACGAAAACAAAGGGGTATGGCTATGTAGGACCAGACTATACCAGACCTGCCTGCATTCTAAGGCCCAAAAGAAAGCTTTCTTCAGTCGGCAGTCCTATTTTGAGCACGGGGAAAAGTGTGGCAAACTTTTAGCATGTATGGCAAGGGGGACGTCCGAACCTCCGGTGATCCAGGAACTGATTGCCCAGATGGGTCTTGCACCCGTGACCCCCTAGTGATACTGGAACAGTTTCGCTCATATTACCGAAACTTGTATTCCTCTAAGATTACAGTTTCAACCTCCGAGATTAGGGAATACCTGGCGGAGCTTGCTCTTCCTTCCCTATCGTCAGAGAGCAGAGAATTCTTAGATAGCCCCATTTACTGAACAAGAAATACTGGTTTCCCATACACTCATTTCAACCGTCCAAATCTCCGGGTAGTGATGGACTCCCGATTGAGTTTTATAAGCAATATGAGGGACTTCTTGTCCCGCAGTTGCTGGAGGTCTATCGGGCGGCTCTCCGGGATTCGGTACTCCCCTTGTCAATGTATGAGGCCACTATAGTAGTCCTTCCCAAGCCGGGCAAGGATCCTGCCCCTTGTGTCTTACCGTCCCATTTCCCTTCTGCAGACTGACATCAAGATTCTGGCCAAATTATTGGCTAGGCGTCTGAACAAGGTTATTTTATCAATTATACACGCAGATCAATCGGGGTTCATGCCCGGGAAGTCAACAGCGTTGAACTTAAGGCGATTGTTTACTAATCTGCAGGCCGCACACAATGAAGTGGGCTCAAGGATTGTAGTGTTATTAGACGCTCCTAAAGCCTTTGACTCCATTGAGTGTTCATACCTTTTCCTCGCATTGGAGAAATTCGGTTTCGGACCCTCTTTTATAAATTGGGTGCGGTTGCTTTATAGGGAACCGGTTTCGAGAGTAACAGTTAATGGGTGGGTTTCAGAGCCGTTCAATCTGTATCGAGGAACGAGGCAAGTACGCCCTATTTCCCCCCTCCTTTTTGCCTTAGCGGTGGAGCCCTTAGCAGTCAAAGTAAGGTCGGACGCTCGTATTAGAGGCCTATCCACCTCCTCTATCTGTGAAAAAATTAGCTTATATGCTGATGACACTCTGTTGTATTTGTCTGACCCGAATGACTCTTTGGACTCCACACTGGCAGTGGTTGGGGAGTTTGGATCTTTTTCTAGGATTGTGATTAATTGGGAAAAATCTAAAGTCTTGCCGATTGACCTATCGGTCCCCACGGCACGGGCAGTGGCATCTCCTCTGGTATGGCCCTCTTCCCGCACCTATGTGGGAATACAGGTATCAAGTTCGGTCCAAGAATTTGAATTGCTTAATATATCCCCCCTCTGTGCGTTTCTACAATACAAAATTAATAATTGGAATAAATTGCATCTTTCCACGGCGGCGCGCATTAGTTTGGTTAAGATGTCACTTTTGCCCAAAATACTGTACGTTCTCCAACAGGCTCCAGTGTACCTACCGAACAGAATGATCCTCCGCTTATGGGGTCTACTACTTTCATTTATATGGCAGGGACGCAGACACCGCATAGCTGCAGATTGTCTAATGGCCCCTTGGGACGAGGGGGGGAGCGCCTTTCCGGATATCAATTTATACTATTTAGCAGGTCAAATGTCTTATTTAGCAAAGGGGATCTGCTGAAAAGCTTAGGGTTCAAGCCTTGATTGTCTCCCCTTTTAGTGACAGGTATTTACATCCCTTACAGCTCTTGTTCTGTGGCATGGCTTTTGCGGATGGCAGGTTGCGCGACTTCCCGATTTTAAGACAGGCCCTTATGGTTTGGCAAAAAGTGCGCTTGCTATTCTATTCTGAGGGTATTGATCCATTCTCCCCAGTTTGGCATGTAAATTGTTTCTGGGGCAGATTAGCATGTCCTGTGAGGTTGATTGGAGTTCTCGAGAGGTGTGGTATATCTCTCATATCTGCACCAGAATGGGGTTCAGACCATTCCCGGAGTTACAGGCTGAATTTGGTCTTCCCTCCTCCCAGTTATTTACTTACCTCAGGGTAAAGCATGCAATCACTTTCCAGCTAGGTCTAACGGATGTGGCGTTTAATAAATTCCCATTCCCCCGCCTGCTCCTCTTCCCTCCGACTACCCATGTGATCTCTCATTTTTATGCTCTCGGCGCAAAGCAGGGAGGGCTGCTTAGTGAAACTCAGGGAGAGGTGGGAGGCGGACCTGGGTGCGGTGACTGACGACCAATGGGAATTTTGTATAGCCTCACTTAAGTTTGTCTCGTCTAACCTTAACGACCGAATGACTCAATTACTTATTGTACATAGGTCCTACTATACTACATAAAGACTAAGTAAGTTTAACGGGATAGGGGGCGAATGCCCTAAATGCCCCCTAATTTCCGGATTTCCTGCCCCCAAATATGGTCCTCCCCAGGGTTTTGGGGTTTCTGGTGCAGGTCATTCAATTTTTAAATGATAAGATGGGGTGCCCAGTCCCCCTTACTCCAAAGGTGTGTTTGTTCGGACCCGAGCCGGATACCTTGGGACCTCGCTCAAAGTGCATTTTTGTGACTGAAGTTCTTTACTACGCTAGGAAGGCTATTGCGCGTACGTGGTTGGCTGCTAGACCTCCTTCTGTGGCTGAGTGGATGGGGCTAATCAATGGCATGCTGCCACATCAGAAGTGGTTTCGGATTAAAAAAAAAATTGGTAAATTTGATCAAAATTTTGGGGGCGGTGGTTTTAGCTCCTCGGGCCCGTTGGGCTTTGGGGCTCTGGAATTATAATTCCTGCAAGTCCTTGAGATGCGATCGTCCTGGGCATAGTTCCATACTCTTTCTTCCTAGCTTCTCCTGGGTAACCTGCACAGGGATGCTACTTACTTATATCTTTTTGATTCTTTTGTTTCTAGTGGATTTTAATTAATGGTGTGAGCAAAGGCGATAGTAATAAGATATGCTTTTTTTTGTTGTTTTAAATTTTCCCCGGTTTGTTGAGGGAGTTAGGTTTTGTCTGTAATTTACTTAGGTACTTGTTTTTACAATGGGTGTCTTGTAATAAAATACGTATTACTTTGTCTGTATTACATTGATGTCCCAAAATGACTACGAAAAACTGTTCGATTACTTTTATTTGGGTCCTTAAAAAAAGTTTCTTGTTAAGCAAAAAAAACAATGAGTTACAGTAATCGAGAAGCAATCAGATCAACAGTAGGGTTTTTCCTTTTCTCAGTGAGAATAGGGGATTCCAGGGGTTTTTTTTGAGGTGGGTGATATGGTGTGAAAATTTTGAAAAAGGATTTAAAGGTTTGGGTCGAGTGAAGATGCAGGTGGGTGCCCGGAGTTTTGGTTTTTTTGATGTTCGTAGATGCTGAAAACACAGAAAGTTCAGTTTTTTTTTAAACGAGGGGGAAACGCATGCAAAAAAATCAAAAAAATCATATTTTTTTGGATTTGCCCTGAATTTTTGTTTTTGTTTGCTTGTGTTCTTTAAATGTTCTAAAATTTGTCTTTTCTGTTTCACATTAATTTTCAACATTTCTTTGGTACAATATTGAGTGACCACTACTTTCCGCAGCAGATACTTGGTAAGGTGGCAATGTCGGATCTCCCAAACTAGAGCTGATAGGGGAAAACGGGCGTCATTTTCAGAATCAGTGCCCAGAATATACTCAACAACAGTTCCAACTTTTCAGACACCAAAATGAGTGCTTTCCATTGTTACCTGACATTTAAGGTGGATTATTATACCCAAATCCTCCTCATTCTCAATGAAACATTGCTAGTTTATGATAAAACTCATAACTAAGGGCCACATGTATTGCCCATAACAACCAATCAGAGCGCCCCTTTAATTTTTCCAGAGCACTGTGAAAGGGGCACTGTGATTGGCTGCTATGCACAATAAAGTAAATTTTAGACCTAGACAGTTTTCATACATGTGCCCCTAAGTGTGAAAGACCTCCAGCATTTTGTATGCACCTGGTTGGTTGAAGAGTTAAAAATCTCCTTGCATTTGTAATTGGATTTTTCATATGGTAACGAAAAATGTTTTTCTTCTAAATGTGTGTTAAAGCAAAATCCATACAAAAGAGAGAGAATCCATCATCTACACTTTCATATCTCCTCCAATGTTCCCCTTCATTATCTCCAGTCATTGTATTTTTATATGGGATTTGTGTGATATTACATTGTCTTATCTTCTTTCTATTTAGGTCTCTTCAATATAGGATCCTCTGTTGGTATCTTCTAGATAAGATAATTTTCCCGATTGACACATCACGGATGGATAAGGACAGGGACAAGATGGCAGAGAGTCTATTACATCTCACCCTAGAGATCCTCTTCCGGCTTACTGGAGAGGTGAGAGATTCTGGGGATGACGTCACATCATTCTTCTCTATGGATGGAGAGGTGAGGACTCTGGAAATGTATGGAGTGATATTTATTCATGGATCTCTCCATACACAGGATTACACAGTAGTGAAGAAGACCTCTAGTGAGCGCTGCCAGGCCCCTGAAGGATGGGCAAGAACCCTGAGCCCAATCACAGAGTCCCCACCGCACTCCCCGATACATGAGGAGATCAATGTACAGAAGATCCTAGAACTGACCCACAAGATGATTGAGCTGCTGACTGGAGAGGTGACGCTGCTGGGAGTGCTGGGACATTATACAGTAACGCTATGAAGGGATCTGGGTGATGACTGTATCATTGTCTGTGTCAGGTTCCTATAAGATATCAGGACGTCACTGTCTATTTCTCCATGGAGGAGTGGGATTATTTAGAAGGACACATGGATCTGTACAAGGGGATCATGGTGGAGGATCAGCAGCCGCTCCCATCACCAGGTAACAGACAGGAGTAAATCCACACATCCTGTATTATCTGTATATAGAGAATGTATTCAGTCACTGTATGTGTTTCCTCCAGTTCCATCCAGTAAGAGAACAACACCAGAGAGATGTCCCCGTCCTCTTCTTCCTCAGGATTGTAAGGAAGAAAATCCCGATGTCCCAGAGGATTATCAGGTAGATGTAGAGATAGCTTCTCCAAATATTCCCTGTGATGTGTAGAAGGGCTGAGAAGGTCTTGTGTTCAGTCTTGTTTATCCAGCAGTATTATATGACCTATACATGGAGGAGATGCAGGAATAAAGCTGACCATAGATATTAGATGGTGTCGGGATCTTCTCACCTCTCTGGCTCTGGACACTGCTGGTTGGGTTTCTCCAGGAGACCAGTAGATATTTGGCTCAGATAACTCCTGCTGTCTTGTCATTTCTTGGTCATCTTTCTACTCATAACAATCCCTGTGACTTCGACTGTCTGAGTTTTACAATATTTAATTTACAGCTTATGAATCAGCGGGAAGATCTAAACAATAGGAATGGCATGGAGACATATGTCTGGGGCGATGAACGGCATATGGAGGACGTTTCTACAGGTAACTTTTCGTGTGTAGTAACCACTTGATGCAGAGAATAGTCGCACATTCTATTCATTTACTGGACATCCCCCTTTATACACTGGCAAGCGAAAGGGTAAAAATGCTTTGAACCTTTGACTTTCAGGCTCCATATCTCACCATCCACTACAGCTTTGAATGGAAGACTACCATAATTTTTTAGACAAGCATCTTGACTATCTCATATAAATTTGACTTGCAACTGTTTGCTTATGCTTAGTTATGCAGATTCTTGTCATGTAACTGCATTGTTGCTGTTTTGCTCCTGGTGGTGGAAGAGTCTTTTTCTTGTATTCCACAAATTGCAACCTGTTCTCAAGTTTCCTAATAGCTCAGTGCGTTATTATTTTGATTCCCAAGTGAAAGGTCACTGGTTTGAATCGAGGAGCTGCCATGAAGAAGATCTACCAAGAAAAGAGAAACCGCATCATCCAGCTCATCGATAGCGGTGTCTCAGCCAAGAAAATTGCCAGATTGCATCAATGAGCGCCATGACAGGTGGAAGAATACGAAATGAAGTCTGTCCATTCCTTCCAAAGCAGAGAGGTGGACGTCTTGGCAAAATATCGAAACAAGTAGCTGCTGAACAAGGTCTATCAGTTCTGGCACGACAAACACCGCAGTGGAGTTGGCTTGCTTACGTCATAATAGTGAGATCACAGACGTCCATGCATGCACCGTGTGTTGCGAATTACACAAATCTGGAATGGTGACCTGAAAAAAGATGAAGAAGCCGCGACTTCGATATTGTCAAAAGAAGTGTCGGCCGGAGTTTACAAAAAAGTTTGAAAAGTTGAAGATTGGAAACTGGTGGTTTAAAGCGATGAGACAATAGCCAATAGACTGGGCTCTGATGGGTGCAAATTGGTGTGGAAGAATCAAGGGAAAAGGGGATTAATGGATCGATAAACTGAAGGACCTGTCCAGTTCAGCGGAGGAAGCCTGATAATATGAGGGTTATTTCACAGCCAAAGATGTTGGTTATTTGACCAGGATTAATGGTGGTCTCAATGCTGAGCTATATGTGAGTATCCTACTGGATAAGGTACTTCATATACTCGAGTACTATGGGTATGAAAAGGACGACATAGTGTTCCAGCAGGACAACGACCCGAAGCAAACATCAAGGTTAGCGAAGAAATGGTTCAGTGATAATGAAGTAGAGTTGCTGTATTGGCCTCCACAGTCCCCAGACCTCAATCCAATCAAACACTAATGGGTAGAGTTGAAGAAAAAGCTGTATTCATACCCAAGTGAGTCGACCAGTATGCACCAGGATTGGGAACCTGTAGAAGAGACTTGGGATCAGATTTCAGTCTAGACCAGCTTGAATCTGAGTGAGAGCCCAGAAGGATTCCAGATGTGTTGAAAGAAAAAAGATGGATTTACAAAATACTAACAAAATAATAAAAATTAAAATTTAGGTTTTTAGGAGCAAAACAGTAACAATACATAGCTATCCATATGCTAAATAGTTGCAAGTCAAATTTATGTTTGAGATAGCCAAGATGATTGTCTATAAAATGATGGTAGCCTCAGGTTCAAATACGTAGTGGATAGTGAGCTATGAAACCTGAAAGTCAAAAGGTTCAAACATTGTTACTCTTTTGCTTGTCAGTGTATGCTGCCATCAAAATCAACCATGACATCAAAGGATTTAGAGAGCAGTTAATAATTTCATTTTGCTACGTGCCTTGTCATTCATATAAAAAAAATTTATATAGAAATATAAGTATAATTTTAAGGCTATAATATTGAAAAATATAACAATCTGTTTTATTTTTGGAAGATGACTACACCGGGGGCACAGAAGAATATCTCATTTCTTTAAATCATAAAGCAGATGATCCTGGTATCACAGGAGAAATATATGAAGAATATGGAATTATTCCTGATGTATCCTCAGCAGTTCACAGTAAAGATCTATCATCTGATCCCTTTGAATACATCTTACCTTCTGATTTATCACAGCCTGTTATGCAAACTAAGAGTCAAAGAAAGCGTGTGAAACATCAAGGAGCTCACACAGGGGATAAGCCATTTTCATGTTTAGAATGTGGCAAATGTTTTAGTTTTAAATCAAGACTTGTTATACATCAGAGAATTCATACTGGAGAGAAACCGTTTTCCTGTTCAGAGTGTGGGAAATGCTTTGTTCGGAAATCGAAACTAGTTGACCATCAAAAAATACACACAGGGGAGAAGCCGTATTCATGTTCAAAATGTACAAAATGTTTTGCACGTAAATCACACCTTATTAAACATGAGAGGATTCACACAGGGGAGAAACCATTTTCCTGTTCAGAATGTGGAAAATGTTATCATGATAAATCAAGTCTTGTAACCCATCAGAAAATTCACACGGGGGTAAAGCCATTCTCATGTCCAGAATGCGGGAAATGTTTTACTCAGAAATCGCGTCTCGTTGCCCATCAAAAAATTCACACAGCGGCAAAACCGTATTCATGTTCAGAATGTGGGAAGTGTTTTAAGGATAAAGCAAATCTCATTAGACATGAAAGAATCCACACAGGAGAGAAGCCATTTTCATGTTCTGAATGTGGGAAATGTTATAGTTTCAAATCAAGTCTTGTTACCCATCAGAGTAGTCACACTGGGGTAAAGCCATTTTCGTGTTCAGAATGTGGGAAATGTTTTATTCATAAATCACATCTTGCTGAGCATCAAAAAACTCACACAGGAGAAAAACCATTTTCATGTCCAAGATGTAAGAAATCTTATAGGCTTAAATCAACTCTTATTAATCATGAGAGAACTCACACAGGGGAGAGACCATTCTCGTGTTTAAAATGTGGGAAGTGTTATAGCCTCAAATCAACTCTTGTTAAACATGAGAGAACTCACACAGGGGAGAAGCCGTTTTCATGTTCAGAATGTGGCAAATGTTTTAGCCAGAAGTCAGATCTTTTCCGACATCAAAAAACTCACACGGGGGAGAAACCATTCTCATGCCCAGATTGTGGAAAATGTTTTACTTGGAAATCGTATCTAGTTCACCATCAAAAAACACACAGGAGAGAGGCAATTGTTGTGTTGTGATTGTTAGAAATGTTGTTCTCAGATGCCAGATTTTGTAAAACATCAGATGAGTCACACAGGAGAGGAGTCATTTTGATGTACCAGATGTTTTAACTAAATGTCAGTATTAATCACACATCAAAGAGCTCACACAGGAAAAAAAATGATGTCTAGATATGAATAACGGGTGATGGTGCCGCACATCTTGTGAATGTCAGGTGCTCAGTGGGAAAAAAGGACTCGCAGAACTAAACCTATTCCCAGTAAAAATACAATATTTTATTGATATGCATTAAAATATATAACTAGACAAACGAATACCCCAAAGATGTAGTAGACATAAAAAATGGGCACCTAAAGGGGGGTATTAAAGGAATCAAAATATAATCCTTAGAGTAGTAAATTACTATACAGACTCATAATAATAAATTTTTTGGAAAGATACACTCACGGTTCTGAAGATCACCAACCAAGAAAATCCAAAAAGAATATCTGTATTTTATGCTAAACAGCATACAAAATATGTCATAGAAAAAGACAAATTACTCAACTTACTCTATTCTAGGAAGAGCACCCGCCCGGAAAAGGGCGACCCCACCTATCAGTGTCTAGCCCTACAGCTAGCAAGCCATCACCATCACCAAAATAGAAAAAAGTCCCTCAGTGCTCAGTGGAAAAGCCCGTGGCTGAGTACGAAATAGGAAGAGAATCCACAGCACACCTTTAGGAACTTTTAAAGTGTTAATTCAAACAATATAGCAATCACCGAACAAATATATTGCTGTTCATGTGAATCAATGGATAAGGTAACGTTTTTGATGAAGAATTTCAACATTTCAGCCAAAAGACCATGGTCATAACGGACCTAGAAGTGGGAGGTGATGTGCGCAGAGCACACTCTCCGGCCCTCCACACATCACCTCCCGTGCCGTGGATTCTCTTCCTGTCTAAATATGAATGTGGGAAATGTTCTACCCATACATTACACGTCTTTAAATACAAAAGGACTCACACAGGTAAAAAGGCAATTTTTTTAAACTGCTTTTTTTCAAGAAATAGTACAAGAAAGAAAACACAACTGTCACATGATTTGTTAAAGAAAGTGAAGACAATTTAGGAAAATAAATGATGATTATTGAAAATTGTGCCAATTACGATATGATGATTAAAGGGGTTGTCTCACTACAAGGATTGTTGCTTTTTATGTTAAAGATCTTGCAAAAACAAGTCACTTTGCAATTTGTGTCCATTAACAGTGTCCTACCTATTCCTAGATATCCCATCTTGTATGGGCTGCATCAGCTCCTCAGGTCTCTACAGTTACAGACCTTTTTGATCTATCCTGATAGGCTGCCAGCACTGGTTGCTATAGCTACAGACCTGGCTTCTACTGCAGCCTAGTGGTAGCCAGTAAAAACGCCCCTGAATTCAAAGTGAAACCAAGAAAACAGGACTGAGGTAAGATGAATCAATGTAGTGAGACAACCCCTTTAAGGAATATCTTGCCCATTACCAAAGATAGATTACCCATAAATGTCCGTCATCCAAACAGCAAATAGAATCCAGATCACAAACCTTTGTATCAACTCGTGTGTAGAATACTTCACATATTTGTATCTTCAAACTTATTGTTTCTAATTGTTAATAAACATTTGATTTCATGACTTATATGTTTGTGTTTGGACCTATCGTTCGTTTTGACTTTTTCAATAGCTGCGTAAGAAATAGATGAACATCCTGTGGAATTGTCAAGTGTAGGGTTGAGAGTTAGGTTGAGGTCACCACAAAACAGGACAGTGCCATAAATGCTAGAAGTGGCCGTCTCGATTAGGTGCAAAAGAAAGTGAACTTATCCTTGATTTAGTTCGTAAGCAATTATGTTTGTAAAAATATATGTCTGTTGATAGACAATGTTAAAAAGAGGTATTCCCAACCCACAACACAGTTTAACAGATGGTGAGAGAGTTACTTATGGATGGCTATTGATCTGGTCGTACGTTTAGAGTGTGGACAATTGGCAAAATGACATGGTGTCTAAATCTATCTAGATTTGAAGGCTTGGCCAGGGTAGAAGAGAGCTTCTTGAAATCATACAAACTGAGCCCTTTGGCGATGAAAGTAGTGTAATATTTGTGATCTTTTCATTGAGGAATTTAGACACTTCGCGTTGAAGGAGACTATACTAAAGTCCTCCATCTACATGAAAAGGGGGGGGGGGTTTGAAGAAAAAGCTTTGACTACAGATGTCAGACATGATGCATATAATATCAAATGACTGTAGTGAATAAAAAAAGAATATTTTAATGACACCAAGAGCAGATCACATATATCATACAATAAATTATGGACTGACACCAAAAATCTGAAGGGGGAAAGATCTCTCCTTGACGAGAGCCACGAATAAATTGGTTGGTGTGAGGATTTACTCGCCTATCAGACCTCACTGACTGTTTTTCATAAAGCAAAGGCTTATGGGAAAAGAGCTGCATTGTAATGGATGTAGTTATCCTCAATTCACAATGTAGCTTGCAGGAGCTTTGCAAAGTGAAAAGGATTTGAGCCAAACCAGTTAAGTCCATCTGCAGACAGCTGTTTTGGGGTATTTGCCCCTCGTCAGTGCAGCGTAGAACTTACTGGTTTGTCTGCGTGAGAATCTGAGGCAGAGCGACTATATTTAATATATATTGTACCAGGCAAAATAAACCATTCTTATACAGTACACTGCTCAAAAAAATATAAGGAACACTAAAATACCACGTCCTAGATCTCAATGAATGAAATGTTTCTGTTGCAATTCTTTATTCATTACATAAGGGAATGCGATGAGAACAATAAAACATAAAAATGATCAATGAAAATCAGAATATCCCATGGAGTCTGAACTAGGAGTCATACTAAAAATCAAAGTGGAAAATCAAATTTCAGGCTGATCCCACTTCAGTAGAAATGCCTCCAGACAAAGAAATGAAGCTCAGCAGTGTGTGTGGGCTCCACGTGCCTGTAGGACCTCCCTACAACGCCTGGGCATGCTCCTGATGAGGCGGCGGATGTTCTCCTGAGGTTTCTCCTCCTAGACCTGGACTAAAGTCAACTCATGGACAGTCTGTGGTGCAATATGGCATTGGTGGATGGAACAAGACATGATGTCCCAGATGTGCTCGATTGGATTCAGGTCTGGGGAACAGGCAGGTCAGTCCATAGCATCGATGCCTTCATCATGCAGGAACTGCTGACTCACTTCAGCCACATTAGGCTTGGCATTGTCATGCATCAGAAGGAACCCAGGGCCCACTGCAAATGGTCTCACAGTGGGTCAGATGATTTCATCTTGGTACCTAATGGCAGTCAGGGTACCTCTGGCTAGCACATGGAGGGCTGAGTGGCCCTTCAAAGAAATGTCTCCCCACACAATTACTGACTCGCTGCCAAACCGCTCATGCTGGAGGATGTTGCAGGCAGCAGAACATTCTCCACGGCGTCTCCAGACTGTGCTCGGTGTGAGCTGGCACAGTGTTGGGCTTTAAGCACAACACCGACTTGTGGACGTTGGGACCTAATACCACCTTCATGGACTTGTTGCTGACAGTTTGAGTAGACAAATGGATTAGTGGCTACTGGAGGTCATTTTGCAGGGCTCTGGCACTGTTCCTTGCACAAAGGAGGAGGTAGCGGTCCTGCTGCTGGGTTGTTGCACTGTTACGTCCCCTCCACGTCTCCTGCTGTACTGGCCCATCTCCTGGTATCTGCTCCATGCTCTGGACACTGTGCTGACAGACACAGCTTATCTTCTTGCCACAGCTCGCCTTTATGTGTCATCGTGAATGAGCTGCACTACCTGAACAACTTTTGTGGGTTGTAGGCATCACCTCATGCTACCTCTAGGAATGAGAGCAATGACCAAATGCAAAAGTGACCAAAACAAGATCTAAAAAGGATGAGAACAGAGAAATGGTCTGTGGTCACCACCTGCAGAACCACTCCTTTTATAGGGGTTGTCTTGCTAACTGTCTATCATTTTCTACCCATTGTCTGTTCCATTTGCACAATAGCAGGATAAATTGATTCACATTCAGTGTTGATTCATAACTGGACAGATTTCACAGAAGTGTGATTGACTTGGAGTTACATTGTGTTGTTTAAGTGTTACCTTTATTTTTAGTGTGTATATATATATATAATCAGCATAAACGGATATCTGGGTATCTGTCCAAAGCAGGGTAAATACCGCAACGAAATCCAAAGTCCGGTTGCAATAAAACAGTAAGTGTATTTCTTCCAACGTTAAAAAGCACACTGGCAACAAACACCCACTACTGTGGCCTACACAGACGCGTATCGGGCTCGTGGCCCTTGCTCACTGTGGTGTCGGTAATTTAGACCCTCTGGTCTTCTCGTACCTAATTTAAGGATCCAATGCGCCTCCCTCTGCCTGATCATTTTAGTCCAATTGCCACCTCTGTACGGGCATACTATCTGCTCTAATACATAAAATTTAAAGCCCGTAATATCTTCATGATGTCATTCTACAAAATGCTTCGCTGCTCCTGACATTTGTCCCTGTTGTTTCTTAATACTGGAAATATGCTCCATAATACGTGTTTTAATTCCCACATATTTCATGTTGCAGATCGTACATTCAATTATATAAATGCAATGATGGCTATTACAATTTAAAAACTTCAAATTTCTGTTGATTTTTATTATCTAAAAATTCTTTTGTTTTTACCGCCATCTTGCAACTGCCACAGCGTGCACCTCTGCACTTATAAAAGCCATATCTTCCCTGGCCTACTCGAATTATTAGCATATGTACTGGGGGATATGATGTTACCTAGAGTTTTTCCCCTTCTTGGTATAACTCTTACTCCTTTATTCAAAATGGAAGCTAAGGTTTCATCCTGTCGTAAGATATTTAATCACTTTTTTGGGTGCATATCCTCCTCGCTCTAATAAATTCCCCATAGGGGATAGCCTTAATTGTGCTAGATGAATGACAGCTATTAGCCTTTAGTATGGTATTACCTGCATTTTGTTTATGGTAGAGCGTGGTAATAATGTTATCTGTCTGGGTCTGACCTTTTAAATATACATCCAAACATGGAATACCTTGTTTGTTCCAGGTTCCCGTAAAACGCAAATTGTAGTGATTGTGGTTAATATACTCAAAAAATGATTGTATAAGCGCCACATCGTGACCCCACATGACTTATTGTTTTATTGCAACCGGACTTTGGATTTCGTTGCGGTATTTACCCTGCTTTTGACAGATACCCGGATATCCGTTTATGCTGATTGTGTTTCCGCCTGGCCGGCGGTGAGTCCGGAGTGACAGAGCAGCAGTGCGTGGATCTCCGTTTACAGGGAATTTATTAGAGCCAGGAGGATATGCACCCTGGAAAGTGATTACAAGACAGAGGAAAAGATTATTGAGAATATGTTGATACAGAGGGGGTATAATAAGAGAGACATAGAGCCAAATGCAAAGCAAGTGCAAAAAAACAACAACAATTGTTAGGAAAAGATAAAAACTATCAGGAAAAACTAAATACAGCAGAAATTTAAAAAAAAGT
>JAODAL010061231.1:0-20456 GCA_025379985.1 Phyllomedusa bahiana | reverse complement strand
TTTGATATAATAAAAGGGTTTTTTTTTGCACCTTAAATTCACCTGTGTGAATAAAATTTGCTTTTTTTTAAGATTTATGTAGATGCGCGCAATGAACAGTGCGGGTGCACAAAAGTCAAAAAACACGTAACTGTTATGTTTTGATAAAATAAACGGTTTTTTTTTGCACCTTTCAATTCACCGGGGGTGAATATAGAATTGCTGTTTAAATTTACTAGATGCGCTCAATGAACAGTGCTGGGTGCGAAAAAGTCAAAAAACCCTTAACGTTATTTTTGATATAATAAAGGGTATTTTTTTGCACCTTTCATTCACCTTGGGAATATAAAATTTGCTGTTTTAATTTTTCGTAATGCTCCCTTTCAATGAACAGTGCGGGTCGCAAAAGTCAAAAAAAACGTAACTGTAATTTTTTCGTACGATCACGGTATTTTTGGCAAAAAAACAACCTGTCTGAATACAAGATTGCTGGTTTGTTTTTTAAGTGAAAGGGTGGATATATCAACATCACGGGTGTAATGGGTTTAAAAATTGAACACCTATCTGAAATGTATACTGATAATAAAAGTGGAGTTTTGCAGCAAACAAAGAGACCTGCAGTTACTAAAATTATTTTTTTTCCAAAAAGTTCACTGCCCAATTTCCAGGAAATATTTCAATAGCAAACTGTTAATAATAAAGATATTCCAACAATGTCTACACTAATCGGGGGAATTTTTAATCCAGTTTCTTTAAGATGAGCTTGTCTTGTTCGCCCGCGGGCCCCCCCCCCCCCCGCGCCCACCGCCGTGAATTTACAGGGGTAGATGCTTTTTTAAAAAATTCTCTAGCTAACTACATAAATTTTCAAAATCTCAATCTAACTAAATTGGAAGAATCACAGCTAATAGAAAGGGGTTTCTCTTGCAGAAATAGACAAATTTTCGCGAGCGTTTTGGCCAAGGCAGAGCGAAAAGGCCCCCTACCCCAAATGAACGGAGAGAACCCAGACTGAAACAGGAAACGCTGTTCATGAAAAAACGAGGTATTGTTTTTTTTAACCAATCGCAACCCATCACATCCCATTCATGCGTCGCACACCCCCATCTCCCCCTGCTCTATTCGTAATCCATTTGCTGGCCGCCAAAATTCCCGGGAAGCCCCCAAAAAAAAAACCGAAAAAACCTTCCCGATTTCAACTTTGTCGAAAAAAATCGCTAAAAATCTCACAAAGACTGAACTCTTGTCTTTCCGCCATCTACTAACCAACCCCCCCCCCTGCTATTTCTGTTTCTTATGTGGTCCACCATTTCTCCCACAGCAGCCGCTGTCTAGGGGGTTTTTAAATTTGGATTCTGATCTGACCTTTTACCCCCTATATCCAATCCCTTTTCCCGCTCCTGCACCCCGCACCCCAAAAAATATATCCAAAAACCGCCATTTCTCACGTGGAAACAAATCAAACTTCATTACTGCTCTTATTCTTTCTCGTCTTGACTACTGCAAAATCCTGCTTATCGTCCCCTCTTGCAAACCTCACCGCTCCAAAATGTCCAAAATCAGCAGCCAGGCTTGTCTTTTTTCTCCAGCCGCAAAAGATGCCTTACCCCGTATCAGTCACGGGGACGGTTTTCCCCTCCGTACAGGATAAGTATAAAAATCAGCACTCCACCCCTAACTCTCCACACGCTGTTTTCCCCCCTACACTCCTCCCTCGCTTGTCTACCCCCCTAACCTTGCTCTCCGCTTGCTGATGATATCAGATACATTCCTCAATCTCCCAACCTCCATGCCCCCTACAAAATTTTACACTGCGGCACCAATTCTCTGAAAAATGCTAGCCGGGCGATCAGGCACATTTCCAACCCCCACATTTTAAGAGGGCCCGAAAAAACATCTTCTCAGTTCCCCCCAAGATCCCTAAAAGCTAACACACTTTGTCACTCCCACAAGGGCACTCACAGGGCCCTTATCTGTATAAATTACAGTCTGGGGGGAGTTCATCCATTTTTCATTAAACACCCCCTATTTAGAAACATTTCCAGACCATTTTAACTTGGCACTTCTTACCGTTTTTTCACCCCTACACCCAATAGATTTAAGCTCTCACGGCGGGGGCCCCCACCACCTTTGTCTCATTGTAAGTACTTTTTAATTGGGAATGACGTGTTTACCCTTGAATTTGAAAGTGCTGCGGAATAAATTGCGCTATATAAATAAAGATTATTTTATTATTATTATTATTTCAGGAATTTTAAAAGGCCTTTTAATTTTTTTTTATTGAGTTTTGGCTACAAAAATGTTAGGCCACAGGGAAAATTTTTTAGTTTCGATTGTGCATTTATTTGTTTTCCCCAGGTATACATTACTTGGTGTACAGAATAGAAAAGTCCCCAGTATCATTTTTGTCCCGTTTTGTGGAGAAAATTTTTTTTTCTGTCTTTGGGCATTAATAAAAACAGTTTGCAGCTCATTTTCCCTACAGGTATATTTATTTAGAAAGGTTTTTATATCGGAATTAAGGGCTGATATTTAAAAAACTGAGCTACTATTTTACTACGTTTTTTTTTTTTTCTTAGGAAACTTCTTGATATATTTGATTTAAAATTGAACTGCTTATTCAAAAATTTTGACACGATTATATGTTACAGCGTTTTTTCTGGCAATAAAGTACGATTTTGTGATAGACTCCATAAAATGGGTTTTAAAAAAAATCCTTTTAATATTCTTAGCCTGCTTTTATTTGTAGTACCCACTTTGTGTGAGAAAAAGGGGGGGGAACCTTCTGGAAGCGCACTCTCGGTTTTTTTAAATCACCTCCCCCCCTTCATCCCTGCTAAGCAAAGGACCAATTTGTCTTTATTAAAGGAAAATGTTTGTTTTTTGTTTGTTTTTTGTTACCTGTTTTTGTCCTTAAGGTAACATTTTGTAAAATTTTGTATTAATCTAATTCACCTTATGTTATCTTAACTACAATTATACCGCTTGTTACCTTTGCAGGCTTTTTTATCCATGAGCATGAACACTTTTATTAGTTTTAATTTACGATCTAGGGAGTCTTATGTTGGGGCTAGGGGGTTTTTTTGTGTAGTTGTCTGGATTCTGGGCCCGCCACTCTGTTTTAGGTTGCGGGAAAAAAATCTCGTTTTCATTGTAAAACTTACACAAGCATAGGTTTGTGCTATATTTTTTTTTTTGTTTAAGTTAATAAAACCAGGGGGTTTTGGTGATGTCAGAGGCCTTGAGTTCCCTTGTTGGGCGCTCACATTGGTGATGGGCCCCGGGGTTCCCTGTTCTCGCCATTAGGCCCTTTGTTCAAGTCCCTTAAAAAAAGGTAAGTCAGCTCTCAGGGGAAGTTAGTATTTAAACTTTTTAAATAAATTTTTTAGCAACTTTCCCCAAATTTACCTATTTTCTGTAACAGTTTATTTTTTACTTTTTTTAAATTTAATCAAATGATTCCCATGTTAAATAAAATAGTTTGTACCCTGATATTGGGCCTTTTTTAAACTGTACCTAGAATCTGCATTGACAAAACCTTTTTGGCAAAAACATGTATGAAAAAATGTCTAGGTCTAAGACTTTTTCCTTTTTTGCCCATAGCAAACAAGTTCCTGATAAAAATTTTAAAAGGGGAAAATTTGACTGGTTTTATGGGCCCAAGAGAGTTTAGACAGTTTTCATACATGTCACCCATAGTATATCACAAGAAAATATCTATCTAAAAATCTATCTAAAAATATCTATCTTTATCTAAAATAAAGACCATAATCTCACCTGTGCACATTACTTTCATTGTACCATGATTGCTGCTGCACAAGGAAGAAGGCGCTGGTCTGTATTATGATAGTTAGTGAAATATGCAGAACCATTGACGGTAAGGTGGAGAAAAAACCATTGCAGGTCTATAGGGGGCTAGTTTTGAAGCAGGGCCCGTTATGCTCACTGTGGGAAAAGAACAAAAAATGACATATTTAGAATAGATAGATGTACTCTGTATATGTTTGTACATACATATTACAAAAAATTGATGACTACACTGCAATAAAAGAAATTGCTAAGATTAGTTGCAAGGTTGCATTTTCTCTTCAAGGTACAGTCACAGGACGAGTAAAATTTATTAGTCGGATTCTGAAAATTGTGTCAGGCAACACGATTTTAAAGGAATATTTCACATGTTATTGCAGGTGGATTTAGGGTGTTTTTTCTTTTTTACTTACAGTCAGAAACAATTCTCATTCATTTCTATTTGGTTTTTAACGTGGATCCACAAATGTTTTAAACAAGGCTTTTAGCCATCCCCCATTGACATCAATAGCAAATTTCCATGTATTTTCCGTGTGGAATATGACCAAGGATTGAACATGTTTTTTTATGGCGAAGAACCAACTGCTGAAAATATACATTATATAAACTACAACAGATATTTTCTACATGTCAATGGGAATGGTTTATTTTTGGGTTTAGATGAGTATTTCAAGTAAAAATATACAGATTATAGCAGATTACTGGAGATTTCAGTGGGGCAACCTGTAATCAGCTCCTGGAGACAGCTCCTCGGCTGGGTAGCATGGAGAGGTGAGTAGTGTTTTTATTTATTTGTTTTTTTTTTCAAAGTGGGGGCCCCTATTTGCCTGGGGGTTTTTTTAAAAGGGGGCGTATACCTACATACAGAGGGTGAAACAGAGGTGATTGTATACTTACCATACAGGGGGCAATATACCTATCTACAGGAGGCATTTGTACCTACCTATCTACCTACAGGGGACATATAAACCTAACTATAGGGGACATATATACCTACGTATTTCCAGAGGACTGTATACCTGCTTACGGGGGCTTATATTACCTACGGGGCATAACCTTTTCCCATTTACATGGGGGGTGGTACCTACCCCTCAGTGGCCCATTTTCCTGCCTACTGGTATCTATATTCCTAACTACTTAATGATGGAAAACATTAATACATACTTACTTAATAGAAGAGATAGGAATTGGTAGGGAAAATGCTGTTAAAAAAAAGAAGTCTAGATGTTTGTGTGTTAATTTTGAGGGACAAAATTTAGCCAGGAAATCACATGGCGTTCTGGTTCAGATGGAGAAGAAAAGGTAAAAAGAACAACTTAGAGAACAACTCATCAGAGAATACATCTCCTATGAGTCCCTGGATGTCAGGGGTAATTTTTCTTTCTGTGTTGGATCTGTGCTGTAGTCACTGTCATGTGGTGGTAATCTGAGCTGGTGTCTAACTACTCTGGTTTCTATATAGCGGTCTCTAGTGCAAATCACATATCTGTTCTTTGGATGTTCCCATCTACACGCTAGAGCTTTTCAACATTCAAGAGTACGGAACACCTTATACCTTTCTCATTTACTCCTAGACCTCATATCCTCTCAAACTGACGGAAATGGTAATCAATATTCCAGTAGACTATCAATGGGAAACATATTTAAAAGTTTATAAGTCTAGACTGACACTAAGGGCCACATGTATGAAACTGTTTAGGTCTAAAACTCACTCTTTTGCCCAGAGTAACCTATGACAGAACTGAACTAACTGAGTCATGTTTGTAGGTCGTCTTTTTCGCACCTGACTTCTCAGCTTTGCCTATACATTTTCAATAAGATTGAGATCAGGGCTTTGTTATGGCCACATGAAAACATTGACTTGGTTACCCTTAAGCCTTTTTATAACCAGTTTGGCAGTATGCTTCAGGTCATTGTCCATTTGGAAGACCCATTTCCGCCTAAGCTTTAACTTCCTGACTGATGTCTAGAGATGTTGCTTCAGTATTGCCACATAATCATCTTTCCTCATGATTCCATCTATTTTGTGAAGTGCACTAGTCCCTCATGCAGTAAAACAACCTCACAACATGATTCTTAACCCGCATGTTTTACAGTTGGGATGGTGTTCTTAAGCTTCCAAACTTCTCCCTTTTTCCTCCAAACGTAACAATGGTCGTTATGGCCAAACAGTTAAATTTTAGTTTTGTCAGACCAAAAAAATGTCTCCAAAAATGTACATCTTTGTTCCTCTGTGCATTTGCAAACATGAATCTGTCTGTTATATGTTTCTTTGGAGTAATGGCTTCTTCCTGGCAGAGTGACCTTTCAGCCCACATTGATACAGTACTCATTTCACTATGGATATTGACACAATCTTATCAACTCCCTCCATCATCTTCAAAAGGTCTTTTTCTTTTGTTCTTGGGTTGATATCAACATGTCAGACCAAAGCATGTTCATCTCTGAGACACAGAACCACAGATCTCCTTCCTGAGTGGTATGATGGCTGGATGTTCCCATCTTGTTTGTACTTGTGTATAATAGTTTGTACAAATGAACGAGGCACCTTCAGGTATCTGGAAATTGCACCCAAGGATGATCCAGTCCACAATTTTCTTCCTGATTTATTGGCTGATTTCTTTAGCCTTTCCCATGATATTACACACATAAGCAGTGTGTTTCTGGTATGCATTAAAAAATTCATCCACAGATGTGTCTCTAATTAGCTCAGATATTGCCAATAAACCTATCAGCAGCTTCCCACATCATGCCTAAAAAATTCCCTCTCATTTTCTGGCATTTGGCAAATATAAATAATTTGTTTATTCTGATTTCATGTCAGATAGTGAAAAAAACATGCATATGTGTCTTTATAGTGTATGTAAACTTTTGGTTTCAACTTATAAATAAATAATTGTATATGCATCAGAATAATTATGGTCATATAAGTAACAGAGACGATTCCCATTAAATATAATGCAATACATTTACATAAAGAATATTGCATGAATTTCAGTCGTGTGAACATTTTCAGCTGGGAATTATCATTAACTGTTGGATCCAATTGCTCCATTCAGACATAGCAAAAATTGTCTTAATTAGCTGAATGCCATTTAGGTTAGATTTAGCTTTTTTTTATTTAATTTTTCAGCAGATAAAAAATAATTAGAGCAGAAAATGTATCAGAGTCAACTGACAGAGAAAGAGAACTGTCAAAAACTATAATTAGATCATGAAGATTACAACCCCAACCACAAGAGACGAGTGGGTTACCTGAGAGCTGCATAAAAAGCTTCTGATATTATATACAGTATAGTAAAAACAGGCATGTGTGGAAAAAAAGTACTGGATATGGCCTCCTAATCTCAACATCATAGAGTCTGTTTGGAATTACATGAAGGGTAAAGGCAAGCCTATATCCACAGTTCTTCAAGATATGTAGAAAAACCTCCCTGCCGAGTTCCTTCAAAAATTGTGCAAGTGTATCTGGAAAAACTGATGTTGGCTTGAAAAATAAGGACAATTATACCAAATATTGATTTGATTTTGATTTCTGTAGTTTGTTTATGAACTTTGCATTTTGTTAATTGATAAAAACAAACTATTGTCACTTCTATTATTTAAATTATCTGTGCTCCGCAGCCTTTTCTGGACATCTGCCTAAAACTTTTTCAAAGGACTGTATATCACTGTATAAGCAGTTAATACCTTAATGTTCATATATAGAGATAGGCGAATTTCTCAAAAATTCGATTCGGTCACTTTGCCGAATTTTCCGACAAAAATAAATTCGGTCCGAATTACTTCGGGACGAATCGCGTTAAAAAGCAGCTATTTCCAGGCTGCACAGAGCCTGCAGGGTGCTGAAGAACGTTGTGCCATGCTTAAATATGCAGAGGGAGCTTGGTTTGGTCTTCAGACAATGTTGTGTTTTAGTATGACACGCAGATGACTGCCGCCGCTCTTAGAATCGCTTCACTATAAAATTCCCTGGGCACTTAAGAGGGAAAAACTGCCCCACCATCTCAAGCAGGAATGTAGCCTTGATAAAGGGCATGCCAGCGAAAGCTGGAAAAAAAACAAGCTGACAGCTCAGGGGGCAACATTAGTGACAGAGTGGGGAGGTGACGGCGGCAGCCACAGCAGCCTGCGGTCAGACAGTGGCGCAATGACATTCTGGAGGGGGGCAAAACAGGAGGAACCCACGAATGGCACAATGACTGAGGGGCGGAGGTCACGGCGGCAGCAGTATGAGGTCAGGCAGTGGCACAATGACATTTGGAGGAAGGGCAAACAGGAGGGAAGCACAGAATGGCACAATCACACCAGTGTGGAGGTCACGGCCGGCAGCAGCATTTAGGTCAGACAGTGGCACAATGACATTCTGGAGGTGGCCCTACAAGAGGAAGCCCCAGAAATGCACAATGACTGGAGGCGGATGGTCACGGCGTGGCAGCAGCATGAGGTCAGGCAGTGGCACAATGACATTCTGGAGGGGGCAAAACAGGAGGAAGCCACAGAATGGCACAATGACTGAGAGCGGAGGTCACGGCGGCAGCAGCATGAGGTCAGGCAGTGGCACAATGACATTCTGGAGGTGGCAAAACAGGAGGAAGCCACAGAATGGTACAATGACTGAGAGCGGAGGTCACGGCGGCAGCAAAGGTAGGCGTGGCACAATGACACAATGTGGAGGGGAAAGGACAGCCCGCAGCGCATGGGTCAGAAAGGGCACAATGACCAGTTGGAGGACACGGCAGCACCAAGCAGCACTGAGGTCAGAAAGTGGCACAAGGGCAGTGTGGAGGGCACGGCAGCAGCCACAGGCAGCACATGGGTCGACAGTGGGACAAGGGCATTTTGGAGGTGGCAAAAACAGTATTAGGCCACAAGGGCACAATCACACAGTGTAGAGGGCACAACAGCAGCAGTTGAGGTCCGGCAGTGGACAATGACATTCTGAGGTTGGCAAAAAAAGGGGAAGCCACAGAATAGCACAATGATGGAGCGGAGGTCACGGGGGCGAAGCATGAGGTTAGGCGTGGCACAATGACATTTGGAGGTGGCAAAACAGGACTAGGCCACGAGTGGCACAATGCTGAGAGGGGAGGTACAACAGCAGAGTATGGGGTCTGGCAGTGGCACAATGCTTTGGGAGGTGGCAAAACAGGAGGAAGGGCCCACAGAATGGCACAATGATGAGAGGGGAGGTCAGGGCGGCAGAAGCATGAGGTTAGGAGTGGCAAAATGTTTTGGGGGTGGCAAAACGGAGGAAGCCACGGGAATGGACAATGATGGAGCGGGGGTCATGGCGGGGCATCGCATGAGGTCAGGCGTGGAAAAAGACACAGTGTGGGGACCGGCGCACCCAAGCGCAGCATGAGGTCAAAAAGTGGCAAATGACATTTGGAGGTGGCAAAACAGTTTTTAGGCCCCGGTGCACAATCCAAGTGTAGAGGTCACAACAGCAGCAGACGAGGTGGGCAGTGGACAATGACATTGGGAGGTGGCAAAACAGTATTAGGCCACAGGTGGCACATGACACAGTGTGGGGGACGGAGGAGTCAAGCGCAGCATGAGGTCGAGAGTGGCACAGACATTCTGGAGGTGGCAAAACAGGAGGAAGCACAGGTGGAAATGATGAGAGTGGAGGTCACGGCGGCAGCAGCATAGGTCAGGCAGTGGCCAATAAACCGTGTGGAGGACTGGCAGCACCCACAGCACAGCATGAGGTCAGACAGGGGACAATGAAAATTCTGGAGGTGGAAAAAAAGGAGTAGGCCACGGGTGGCAAAATTGACGGATTTTGAGGGGGGGGGGGGGCCCCGGGGGGGGGGGGCAGGGGGCAACAGCTGGGGTCAGAGGGTGCCCAATGACACAGTGTGGATGTACGGCAACAGCGCGAGCATAGGTTTTGAGTGGCAAAATGACAGCTTTTGAGGTGGGTGGCAATACCAGTCCCTGGTAAAGATGGTGTTAGGAGTGGAGAAACGGGCAGCAGAGTGTGGATAGGGGGGTTTGGCGGCATCAGATAGTGGCTGAGCAGGTGTTTAAACCCGATGACGCCTAAGTCATTGGTGGGGGAAATCCGGGCCCGCCACCCCTGATTTCTTGAAAAAGGTCAGCCGTTCCCAATTTCCTGTGGAAAAGCGGGTTCTCCCTTGGGGTAACGATGGCCCCGCCGCATTGAACCCCGCTTGATGCCACATTTACTGGCGGGAGGACAGTTTCCACTGCAATCGGCAAGTTGCGGCCAAACACCCGTTTGGGTGCCAGTAGCCCAGCGGTCTTCTAAGAGGGGGGGCCAGAGGCGGGCCAAGTGGCCACAACCTGTTGGTTCGGGATGCTCCAGGTTGCTGTGCTGGCGACTGCCCCCCTCAAGGGGGGGAAAGGAAGTGCTTCGTGACCCCGATTAGGTTTTCTGAGGATGGTACTGCTCCTACCCCCCCCCCTTCCCCCGCACCCCCTGGCAGTTTTACGTAGCGTGGGGAAACCCCGGTCAGCCCGTCAGAGGGGGGGCGATGCGCAATGGGCGGGGGCCCAATGATTACGGAGGTTTTCCCCTATAGTATTTAGTTTGTCCCCCCTCTAAATAGCGGGGAAAAGGCTCCCATTTTGGACCGGTAGCGGGGCCCCAATAGGGGGGAGACCCAGAAGTTCCCTTGCCGGATGTGACATTCGGCTGTCACTAGCCAGGCAAAAAAGCTTTGCTGTGGGCATCGACAAGTGACTCCGAGGGGCTCCCTGCCTCCTTTCCCTGTATCTGCCACGGTGTTGGGGGTCTTGCCCCCGTCTTCCTATCTCCATCACCTCCTCCGGCCCCTGTCCTCCTCTCTTGTCCCTGGGAAAAAAAACCCACTCATTTCCCAGACAATGCTTCTGTCAAGTCCTCCTCCTCCTCCTCCCCCTCCATTTCAGTCCCCAGGACTCATGGGGCCCAGGTGGTCGCCCGTCCCAGTCCCTGCCCAGACAGATTTTTCATATCTGCCCGGACTGAAGAGGGGAATGCTTTATTATTCGTAGTCTGGCGATGACAAATAACGTCGCTCCTCAATGGCCTCAACAAACGGCGGGTGTCACGCATAGCTGCCATGGTGACATAAAAAAGTTAAAAGGGGATACTTCTGTCTCCCTGGATCATCAAAAAATCTTTAAATGGCCTTTCTCTGTTCTACAGGGGTCCAAAACATGGCAGGCTGGAATTCCCAGCGGGTGGAAACTCGCATTCAGGTGTTTTGGGGGGAAGGCCGTTTGCCGGAAAAATCGGAGGGTTTTCTTGGCTTTGTCAATGGATAAAGTGCATGCCTTTTCCCGGGCCATTTTGAATTGCTGAAGATCGGGGGGAAGCTTCAGGAACCTTTTCCAACCAGATGGAAAATGCGCCTGCAGGGCGATGGCCCATCCTCCTTGGTGCGCGCGGGGACACTATTCCTCCCTTTGTCCGTAACATGGTTCGATTTTGCGTTGGCGCGGAGAAACCCACAATCAATTTTTGTGCTGAGGGGAAAGCAGTTTCCCCTGTGTGACTTGTTCGCCAAAGGGGCAACCCAGGTGTAAAAATGGGGGGCACCGCTGTGCCCTACACATGTGGTATGTTGGAGCAGTACTTGTGGAGGCTGAGATGGTGGTGATGATGGTGGAGGAGGACGGAGGAGCCAGAATTGGCGCTGGTGCAGCAGTGTGGACAACGTGGGGAGGAGGGGAAGCGGGTCTCCTGTCAGTTGTTGGTGTGCCTGGGTAGGAAGCACATTCACAGTTGGACCGTTAAAGGACAATGTACTGGCCCTGACCATAGTTACAGCTCCAGACTGTCGCGCTGCGGGCACCTTGGAACCAATACCGATAAGCTCAAGGACTGGCCCCCCCTTTGTTTCATATTTTGAAGTGCTAGGTACTGCCGTTTTGGAAAGAAAATTTCCGGTTTGGAACTCCCTCCAATTCTCGGCTCGGCACAAGGCCAATAGTTCTCTGAATGGTGCAGAGTCCAACATTTGGAAAGGGAGGGTACTGGCAATACCAAAACTTGGGACAGGAGCACGGTCAGCTGCTGCCCTTAGGATGGTTTGGACGCATTACTGTTGTCTCTTTGGCAATCGCCTAGCTGAACGATGCTGGCGCTTGAGTAGCGTGGAGCAGGAGCATCTGGACGGAGATGATGTCAAAGAGAAAAACCGCCTCCTTCTGCAGAGGTGGTGGAGCCTTGACTGGCTGCAATGCATGCGTGCACTGGGCGCGGCTGCTCGCTTGCTGTTGCTGCGGCGGCCAGGATGGACCACCATATTGAGCGTTTTCTCCCAAGGCCACCGGTTGGTGTCGCTGCATGTGTTGACGCAGGGCCCTGTTCGGTGCCAACGTTTGTAGTCCCTAGGCACGCTTCACTTTCTGCTTACAGATTTTCATATACCCATATTTTGCTCTCCGGTTGTCTTGGCAAAGAACTGCACGCTGACGAGTATGGATTTTTTTACAGCAACGATCCGCAGCTGAGTGACTATGCGCCGCTGCTCGCTTGAGCCCTGTGCGCTACTTTCTGGGTGGAATGTCGAAGTGGGTTGTTTTAACCTCGTGGCGCTTGGCTCAACGGATTCACACTGCTGGCTATCATGCTGATACATCATGGCCACACGAAACCACTTGCTGGGCTGCGTTGCTGCTGACGCGCAAGTGAGCCCTCCTCCTGTTATCTGATGATGATGGAAGCCCTTGCTTCACCCGGCTCCCAAGCGCGGTCGGCTACATTCATCATCTATTTGTTGTTTCATCGTCACTGCGTGTCATCATCACCTGTCATGGTTGCCGAGGCTGGACCTCTCACAACAACATGACCTCCCATGCCACTCTCCTCAATAAATTCTATACTTTGCCGCCTACTGCAAGAAGCTGGGTTTATTGGCCCCATTTCTTCGCTGACAAAGTTGCTGCAGATGGCCCTCCTCAAAGTGTTCATCTCGATATTTAGTGGCACTGAGTCCCAGAAACATAGTTATTCTGGCTAGAGGGAACCGGATGGGACCAGAGGCGGGCTTGAGGAAGGTGCGGGGCCGCTGACCGTCCCGGGCCATGCCAACTAAGGGTGTGTTGAGGTTCCCCCACCGACTCTTGGCTGGGTTGTCAGATGTCATCGGGAGGAAGAGGGAATGACCTAGTCATCCATCAAGATTCCTTGGGTTGCCTTTGAACAACACACGGCCGCTAGTTGACAGCGGCTGTTGGGCTCACCGAGTGACCTCCTCTGCTGCGACGTCCCCTTGCTGTGCTGTGACTGGCCTGTTTCCAGAATGTTTGTGCCACTTGGCACTCGCAGGTGCAGAGCCTTGCCACCTCTCTGTCTGACCATACTGTTTGTTCTAAAAGGTAAGACAATGTTTGTGATTGATATCTGTATATAATAAATATAACCCTGTTTTTGAACTCAAATGAAAACCCAGTAACAAGCTTGGGTAACCTTGGATATAATTTTTGCGCTCACAAATGGCCAGGAAAAATTTACTTGTATGTGTCGTTATAAAACACTGTGATGTTTTTATAAATGTAAAAAAGCTCAAACAGCTTAATTAACCTTTGGACATGGAATTAGGGCTACAGGAAAATGTATATATTTTGTCGTTGGAAAAAGACGGGTTTAATTTGTCAGCCACACCAGCTAAATATCGTTAATTAACCCCAGGATGTAAATTGTGCCAAAGAACTGAGCCGCACTAAACTAGGTAGTTCTGTTAGGTATTACAATTGCGTGTTTTTCTAGCCAACAACAAGAGATCAGTTGTAATTAAACCATTTGCTTGTGAAATTGGCTACAGGAAAAATGTTATAATATTTGGCATCGAAAAACAGACGGTTTATTTTTGTCAGCCACCAGCAAACAACGTTATGTAACGTGCGGCGCTGACAGGAGTACGCTGAAGCGCCGACGCAGACTATCCGGGGTGTGGATTCTCCTGTGTATCACGCTGGCGAGGTGGTAGATGGAGAGACCACGTTGGGAGTGGAGTTAAGGGGCCCCTGGTTCTTCGCAAGGAGCCCGCCGCAAAAGCGGGATGGACTTGGTGCGGGGTACCCCCAGGTCACTACCCACTGACGTGGGCTACCTGCAGGTGACAGCGGGGTGCAAAAGACAGGAATTCCCAAGGTCGGTGAATAAGGAACACCAGGAACTTGAACAGCAGGAATACAGAAGAGGGTTTTTAACGTACCCATAGCACCAAGATACGCAGGAGGAACTGGAGTGGGTAAACACATCAGGTACAGACCAGGGAACTCGGATGGAAAGGAGAAGCACATAAGAACAGGAAACTGGCCAGGGATACAGGAGGACACAGACACGATGGAACGGCGGGCAGGTGCTCAGATGACAAAGACATGGACAGCATCCAGGGGTTTGTTAAAGATCCTAACAGCAGACTGAGTTTGCTGGCAGGGAGCTCAGATGGGAAGCAGAGGACTGCAACAGACTGCAATGACAACTGACCCAGAGCAGAGACAGGAAAACTTCCTCTTATAGGCAGGGGTCAGAGGGTAAAGAGGAAGTAGACAGTTGACAAATTACCTATAAAAGACAGGAAGTGCATGCGCGCGGCGCCCTAAGAGGATACAGAGCACACAGGAAACCCAGGAAGCAACAGAACAGGACAGGACAGGCAAGGCACAGGAAGGCCGACACGGATGGCCCAAGGCAGGGAACCGGCGCGTGAACCGTGACTGTACCCCCCTCTAAAGCCCCCCTCCTCCCCCTCAAATCACAAAACATGGCGTTCCACATAGGTAGGGGCTCCCGCAAATTCTCCGGGGGCACCCCAAAACGAGGTACAGGCTGCACAGCCAGATTGGGGAATACTAGGAACTCGTGAGGTGCAGCAGGAGGAACAAACGGTGGACTAGGCAAAATAGGGAGGGGGACCCAGGGCTGAGACCGTATGCACGGGGACTCAGAAGGCCAGGGCGAGGGGGGAACCGTAAGCCACGGGAGACTCAGAAGGCTCAGGGCGAGCCCGTAAGCACGGCGGACTCAGAAGGAGGCTCAGGGCGAGACCGTAGCCCGGGGACTCAGAGGCTCAGGGCGGACGTAAGCCACGGGACTCAGATAGGCCGCTTGGGCTGGACCTGAGCTAGGCCCAAACGGGTGCTCTGGGCTGGGACATTGTGCTAGGCCCAATACGGGGTGTCTGGGGCCTGATTCATGAGCTAGGCCAAAGGGTGCTCTGGGCTGGACCATGAGCTAGGGGCCAAAAGGGTTTGCTCTGGGCTGGACCATGAGCTGAGGCCAAACGGTAGCTCTGGGCTGGACCATGAGCTAGGCAAACGGAAGATCTGGGCTGGACATGAGCTAGGCCTAACAGAGCTACTGGGCTGGACCATGTGGCTAGGCCAAACGGAAGCTTTGGGCCTGGACATGAGCTATAGGCCAAACGGGAGCTCTGGGCTGGGACCATGAGCTAGGCCAACGGGAAAGCCTGGGCCTGGACCATGAGTAGGCCAAACGAAGGCTCTGGGCTGGACATGAGTAGGGCCACAAAACGGAAGCTTGGGCTGGACCATGAGCTAGGCATCTGGGTGCAGACGCTCTAGACACGAGGGCGAGGGTCACCGGCGGGATCCATGCGTCTAGTTATACTGTAACGGTGCGGCGCGACAGAGTACGCCGAAAGCGCCGACCGCAGAACAGTCGGTTGTGGATCCTATGTAATCTACCGCAGGCGAGGTGGTAGGCGGCGGACCACGCCAGGGAGTTGGAGTCTAAGGGGCCCCTGGTCTCGCCAGAGCCCGATGCAAAGCGGGATGGGACTTGAGCTGAGGGACCCCAGGTCATACCCTGTGTGGCTTCTTGCGGTGCAGCCGGGGTGCAAGGAAGGAATCCAGGCGGTGGAATCTAGGAAACTAACAGGAAATGTTGACATGAGGATACAGGAGAGAGTTAAACGTACACATAGCACCACATGGATTACGGCAGGAACGGGACGGGTAACACTTCAGGTACAGCCGGGAACTCGGCGAGGAACAGGTGAGCACATACAGAACGAGGAACACGGCAGGATCAGGAGACACAGTCATGACGGACGGACGGCAGGAGTCAGGTGACAATGACACTGGCCCAGATACCAGGGTTTTAAGACTCTCCAACAGCAGACTGAGATGCTGGCAGGAGCTCAAGATGGGAAGCAGCTGAGACTCAACAGACTGCAATGAAACTGACCAGAGCAGAGGCAGGACCTGCCTCTTATAGGCAAGGGGTCAGAGGTAAAGAGGAAGTAGACAGGGACAAGTAACTATAAAAGACAGGAAGCTGCAGCACCGGTGCCTAAGAGGAAACAGAGACAACAGGAAACCCAGGAAGCAACGAACAGGACAGGTCAGGCAAGCAAAGGAAGGCAGACACGCCGAGGACCAAGGCAGGGGAACCGCGGCGTGAACCGAACCAGCTTAATTAACCCCTGGATGTAAATTGCCGCCAATGTATTGAGCGCACAAACTAGTGTTTGTTGGTGTTACATGGCGCCCCAACAGTGTTTTCTTTCGCCACACAACAAGAGTAATTTGTAATTATCCTTTGCTTGGGAATTAGGCTACAGGAAAAAATGTATATATTTTGGGTTGAAAAGACGAGTTTATTTTTGTCAGCACACCAGCAAAACAACGTTAATTATCCTCTGGTTGTATATTGCGCCTAAAGAATTTGAGCCGCACAACTAGTAGCTTTGTGCGTGTTACAATTGGTGTTTTCTACGACACACAACAAGAGATACAGTTGTTAATTAACCTTTGCTTGTGTTTAGGCTACAGGAAAATGTATTATATGTTGGGCGTTGGAAAAAAGACAGTTTCTTGGGGTCAGCACACCAGCAAAACAACGCTTAATTAACTCCCTGGATGTAAATTGCGCCAAAGAATTGAGCCGCACAAATAGTGGCTTATGTAGCGTGTTACAAATGCGTGTTTTCTACGCCACTCAACAGGATACAGTTGTATTTAACCTTTGCTTGTGATTAGGCTACGGAATATGTATATATTTGCCGTTTGAAAAAGACGGTTTATTTTTGTAGCACACCAGCAAAACAACGCTTAATAACCATGGATGTAAATTGAGCCAAAGAATTGAGCCGCTCAAAACTAGTGGCTTGTGTAGGTTGTTACAATTGCGTGTTTTTAGCCACACAAAAAGTGATACGTTGTAATTAACCTTATGCTTGGAATTGGATACAGGAAAAATTGTATATATTTTGGCGTTGGAAAAAGATCGGTTTTCTTTGGGTCAGCACCAGCAAAACAACGCTTAATTAACCACTGGATGAAATTGCGCCAAAGAATTGAAGCGCACAAACTTTTTGCTTTGTAGGTGTTCAATTGGTGTTTTCTTAGGCCTACAACAAGAGATACAGTTGTAATTAACCTTTGCTTGTGAATTTAAGCTACAGGAAAAATGTATATATGTTGGGCGTTGAAAAGGACGGTTTATTTTGTCAGCACACCTGCAAAACAAGCTTAATTAACCCCTGGATGTAATTGCGCAATGGAATTGAGACCGCAAAACTAGTGCTTTTGTAGCGTGTTACAATTGCGTGTTTTTTAGCTCACAACAATGTTACGTTGTAATTAACCTTTGCTTGTGAATTAGGGTGCAGGAGAAATGTATATATTTTGGGGTTGAAAAAGACGGTTTCTTTGGGTCAGACAAGCAAAAACAACGTTAATTAACCCTGGAGTAATTGCGCCAAAGAATTGAGCCGCACAAACTAGTTGCTTTGTAGCGTGTTACATTGCGTGTTTTCTACGCCAAACAACAAGAGATACAGTTGTAATTAACCTTTGCTGGGTGAATTTAGGCTACAGGAAAATGTATTTTTTTGGCGTGGAAAAAAGGACGGTTTATTTTTGTCTGCACACCAGCAAAACAACGCTTAATTAACCCTGGATGTAATTTGCGCCAAAGAATTGGCCACACAAACTTGTAGCTTTGTTGCGTGTTACAATGTGCGTGTTTTCTACGCCTCATCAACAAAGAGATACAGTTGTAAATGAAACCTTTGCTTGTGAATTGGCTACAGGAAAAAGTGTATATATTTGGCGTTGAATTAAGACGGTTGTTTATGGGTCAGCACACTCAGCAAAAACAACGCTAATTAACCCTGGATGTAAATTGCGCCAAAGAAATTGAGCCGCACAATACTAGTAGCTTTTGTTGCGTGTTACAAATTGCGTGTTTTCTACGCCACACAATCAAGAGATACAGTTGTATTACCTTTGCTTGTGAAATAAGCTACAGGAAATATGTATATATTTTGGCGTTTGAAAAAGAGGTTTTAATTTTGTCAGCAACCAGAAAACAACGCTTAATTTTAACACTGGATGGTAAATTGCGCAATAGAATTGGAGCAGCTAAAAATGAAGAGGTATTTCTATTGGTAAAAACGTGTTTCTTTATGAATCACAACTTTTGAACTGGTCTTACGAATACACTTTGGATAGTTGAATGTATATGCAGCTGCAGTGGTCGCGCACTGGATTTTCAGATCCATTACCCCTAGAAAAGTAGAAATAGACAATTAAGAGAAAGTCTCTTTTTTTTTTGAGACAAGCAGAGACAAACCACAGAAATCGCTTTTTAAAAGTTAATTCTTCAGTAAGAAGCTATCTCCGCGAGCGCACCTTCCCTTGATCTGTACATGAGTGCGGTATGAGCTCCCTGCGTTCGCGCCCGGATATATTGTGCGGTGGACGTCACTGATCACCGCGTCCGGTTTCTGATTGGGTTCATCTATGCACATGTCATGCAGGCTATGCCTTTCTTCTCCAGAGTGCTTTGCCCCTTGTAGGCGCCATGTGATCGCTGCACATTTTATTAATCAAAAGCACACTTCGTTCACCCGAAGTTCCCAAAGATTCGACTTCGTTCGAACCGAAGGTTTTCCTGATATTTCTAAATGAATTTCCCACCAAACCCTTTTTTTTTCGTTTTAGAATATTCGGCGTCTCTATTCATATACTATAATGAATAACAAAATAAACATAATAAACAACGCAAAAGTAACGCATCTATGTATACATGCAATACATACCATGCCCACAACATATTGGTAGAGCCTAGATCCTACTGTTGTACAGTACTTTTTCCATTAAAAATAGTCCACAGTACTCCTTCACAAAGACCTATTAAGATGTAAATTAAGCTCTACCAGTTACAATGTACTTGTATTTGCACTCACTTGTTAGCATGACTGTGACTGTGACGGCTATGTCCTGCATTAAATAATGGTAATTTCCAAGTAATGTTTGTTTCTAAAGAGAAGAGAAATGTTAATATCTATTTTATCAGTTTCCTTGACAAAATTAACTTAATGAGACAAAGACACATTATACAGTTATACAGGTATTAGAGTATATAATGTGTAAAAAGATTGTCAGTAAGGAGCTATGGAGCAGGGTCATGCATTGAGCCTGTTCCATAGACGGCAGGTTCCAGCTTTTTATTACAGCTGACATCTGGCTTCTATCCCTGCTGTCTGACCATTTAAACACCGTGGCAATCACAGACGCAGTGTGTAAATTAAAAAGGAATGGTACTTGCAATGAGATTGTGGGTTACTGATTGGTTACAAATACAATAGCATCTGGAAGCCTAAAGAAGGTTTTCATAACTACCATGTTAACGTTTCTATAACTTCCTGCTCCGTTTCTATAACTTCCTGCTATTTATATAAAGCGTACAAGTTATTGAGCCCTCTAGTGGTTAAGTACCCCAGGGAGATTCCTTATACATTTCAAAAGAAAAAATTGTTTTAAAAGTATAAAAATACAAAAAAAATAAAGTTTAAATGCTAACCCTTTTGTCATATTACAGATAAAAAAGTTACACATAATTTGTATTACCATGTCTATAAGTCAGATCTTTTAAAATATAACATAATTTATCCTGTACACGGAACACCTCAATTTCAAACACCAAAATTGCTTTTTTTTGTGTGGTAATTTCATATCCCCAGTAAATTGGAATAAAAAGTTATCAAAAAATTGCATATATTCCAAAATGGTACAAGTAAAAACTACACCTCAGCTTGCAAAAAAAGCACCTTAACCATAGGTGGAAAAACAGAGAGTTATTGGTCACAGAAAATGTAAGATATAAAACATGTTTTTATTTTATTTATGTATTTGGGATCACTGAAATTGTATAAACCCGCAGAATACAAATAGCATACCATTTATAGAAAAGAGTGAACACTATAAAATCAATACCATTGCACAAATAGTGCAAGTAAGTTTTTCACTTTTAACAAACTAATTAAAAGAACATCTTATCCTGAAAAACACAAGCCTTCATATGTATATACAGATGGAAAAATAAAAAAGATATGACTCTTGGAAGGTAGAGAGTAAAAAAAGCTACATGCAAAAAAAATTATAAAGGCAAAAAAATTATCACCAGCTGTCGGGATATGGGGTTAGGATCATGTTATATCAGAAATGCGTAGGGGTGGGGGGTCTCCTTTATCGTCTTTCTACTGCACAATTCATGCTTGCCTTTTTATGAATTATGTAAAGTTTGGATTAAGGATTATGAAAAATGATATATGAGTTTCTTGAAGAAAATTCAGTGCTGGTTATCACTATTTTTGAACTGTGAACTGTTGATGCCGGCACCAAAAGGAGTGAGCAGTTTCTACTTTTTGTGCATGAAGTTATATTGCCATGTTGCT
>JAODAL010061230.1:0-20456 GCA_025379985.1 Phyllomedusa bahiana | reverse complement strand
ACCCCCAACCCCTGCGCCCCGGATCCCCACCCGCCCCAAAAAACATCAACACGCCACACACTACAAACCCCCCCCCGTCCCGTCCCAAGGGCCCAAAGCCCCTAAGCCGATAGCTTAGCGACTGGTAGCGGCTTAGAACCCTAACGATCGGCGGCGGATAGCGGCGGCGCCGGGGACTACTGTCATGTGATAATAACCTGAGCTGGTGTCTGACCACTATGTGGTCTCTATATGGCGATGTTGTATGTTATAAGTTTGTTATCAATGATGTGTATATTTATACCTGTGAGTGATTTTGTTGAATGGGGAGCCCAGTGCACAGCTCTGCCCAGGGGCCCATAATGCTGTTACGATGGCTGATTGCTGCCTGTTACCTGCATTTACTGACATCCTGGTTCCTGTGTTTACCTATACTGCTGTTACCTGCCGTAACTGTATGACTTTATCAGTCCCTTACTGCAACAATGCTGGTTGATGTGGACGGCAACCAAACTTATAATAGAAATGAAACCAACAAGCGGTTGCATTCAAGTAATATGAAATGGGTATCACAAATTAAATGTAGGGACTTACAAATGAATGATAGACAGCAAAGCAGATGATGACAAGGGCACAGATGAAGATAGAAGGATAAAACAACTTGAAACTAGAAGCAAAACACCAAAAAAACACCTGACTCTAGCAACTAACTTTCCTAAACTCACCCCTTTATCTGCCCCTAGTAGTTGCTCAAACACCAGACACCCTTTGCCCTATTCTACCCATAAAGATATCCCTTCCAATGTCCCCTAGCTATACAGACCTTAACGAAAAAATGCATCCAAAAACGCATAAAAAATACACCAAAAACACTCCGTGTGAAAGTACCATAAGGCTAGGTTCACACGGCTTAACTGCGGGGCGTAATTTCGCCCCGCAATTACGCCGTGTGGACGGGGGTGGGGCGGGAGCGGGGGAGTGAGCGGGGGGCCGGCACTCCGCCGGTCCATATACAATCATTACTAGCGGCGCGTATACGCCGCTAGAAAGTGACATGTCAATTATCTCCCCGCCCGGCGGGGAGAGGAGACGTAATCCATAGTTCTCTATGAGAACTGTGAATTAACGTAATGAATGGGCCGTTTTCAGCCCGTAATTTGCGCACTCCGGTGCATAATTACGGACCGAAATACGGCCCATTTTAAGCCGTGTGAACATGGACTAAGACTATGTCTGCACTGCACACATTTCTGGTCGTTTTTTTCAGCGTTTTTCTTTTTCTGAAACTACTGAAAAAAACGACTGAAAACAGATCCCATAGACTTTAATAGTACAAACGTTCAGTAGTTTCCACAGAAAAAAAAAATTTTCTGCTCATTTCTGCTTCAGGTCGTTTTTTGAAACATGTTGCCAAAAACGACAGAGTAGGGCAGAAAATTTACTAGTGAAGTCTAAGTAAACCGCTGGTTGTTTTTTGCCGCATTTTGTTTTGTTTTTTATGCATTTTTTGCGGAAATCCATAGCATGCCAAAAAACTCAAAACGCGGCAAAAAGCAATTTTTTTTTTCAGCTTTTTTTGACATGCACTGGAAAAAAACGATTATGAACGGTTTTAGGATTTGGTTTTCAGTGAGCTTTTGTCCAATGCCGTGTAGACCTAGCCTTAGATATAACTTTTAATACAAAGATGTACTAAAACATAATCCCAAAAAAACCACCTGCTACTGTAAACTGATTCAAAACATGCTATAAGGGTAATATAGTTGTGTTATATAGGCAAATGATATAACATCAATAAGGTATCAAAATAAATGAAGGTCATTTCATGATTCCGATGTAACTTGCAGTCACGGATCAGTTGCTAATAATCTGTGTGCAACTTTGCAATGGTAGGTGTATGACCAATTGTTTATAAGTATTCTGCACCTATGCAGCCTCTCCCAGCTTTAAATAAACTATTTTCCATTTTTCTGTGAATTTTTGTCCATGCTAAACACATCGACTCACCTCTCAGAGCCTAAACCAGGCCTTTTCAGGACAAACTGATTCCAGCTACATGTTCTGCTTTATATCAGTCTCTGGATGGAGTGCACAAGTGTCACAAATGAGGAAAGTGGATCCTCTGGGTCACCGCCAGAAGATGGTACGTGCATGCCAGAAAGCAGAGTCTAAGGAGCCCCCCAATTCTTCACCAGCACCCGGTTGAGCTTTGCTGCGAAGGACTCCAAGGTCGCTACCCCTGACATGACCACTTGAGGTGATGGCCACGGTGTAGTGTAGTAAAAAGGGGTCAGGCAGTGGCATAGTCATGTCCGGGCAATAAGGTCATGGCATACGAATGGCAAATGAGGTCAAAGTCCAAGCAATAGGGTCAAAACACAGAAAAACACTAAATAACACACTAAACTCTCTATCACACACAACCAACGACTGGCAGGGAGACATGGGGAAGTGAGGTATCAGCGCCCGGTGATTGGCCCTTTACATAACAGATAGCAGATACGAGCGCACCGGCCAGCAACCGGCGGACAGAGCATAGCAGGAGCGGTGAGAGGTAATTAGCAGTGGCCTCTGGAGCAGGCAAACACAAGCAGGGAACATGGCATGCCTCATGACAACATGCATAATATAGGGAACCTTTCATCTATGCATACAAATCCAAAAAACACAACATTGATTAGAATCTCCAAATAATATGAAATAAATTGTGCAGGTGAACGCTGTCATGGCTGGAGTACAAATGCAAACACACAAAGAATCCAGCAGCACACTGCTAATGCTATTAGATGTGTAAACACTGAATATGTGAATTATGTTAAATTGTATTACTGTGATATCTTGTAAACATGACAATGTGACCTGTGCAATTTATTTTATATTGTACTATTGATTTATGCAAAGTTTATTTAAAGGTTAGTCTCCCTTTAAAACATACATTTTTCTACAATGAAAGTCACTGGCAGACATATCAGCAGGACATAGTTTTAAGTGGATGCACATTTCATGTACAGGGCTACGTTCATGGAGATGCATAAGTGATTAAATATAGCTTTTGTCTGCTGTCATAGTCCCAATGATTTGCGCTAAGAGAAAATCTTACGTGCATTTAGTGCTGAGTCATACAATACTAGTCTGCCCTTCTCATCAGGTAAATCCACAGATTTATTGCAGATTTTTCAGAGAGTGTTCTGTACACCTGAATAAGTATTCATGAAATACATTCTGCATAGAAACAAGCCCATTTACATCTATGGAATGAAGGCTCAGTCACAGAAATCTTATAACAAATCTGCATTATATATTAACAGAGCCTTATATTCACATGCTAAATCTGAATTACAACATAAAAGCATAGGTGTAACTCTAGGGAGGTATGGAGGGGACTGGTCCCCCCACTTTTTAGCCACTTCAATAAAAAATAATCCATATGAAAGCATGAGAATACGGTAAGTGGGGAGAGCAGTGCACAGAGGAGGAAGAAGTTAACCCTTTGCCTCCTATATTTCTGTGCATTGGGGGGGGCAGAGTAGGTAGCAGCCTCAAGTGTCAGTGCAGAGTGAGAGCAACACTGATTGGTAGAGCAGGAGTCAGCAGGGGCTGCTTCACCAATCAGAACGCTGCTCACAGTCCAGTACACTCTGTCTCTGGGGCTGGATCTTTCCCTCCCATTATATACCACTTCCCCTATGCTCTGTCCTCATCTGTGAGGAAATGAGGCTCCTGCCACATGCCCACTACACCAGACCACCAGACTACAGGAGACAGGGAAGGAGGGGACAAGGGTGCTAGGCATTGTGTGTGCAGGGAGTGGGGTTGTACTGTAATGTAGATGTGTAATACTTACACCCCTTTGGGTCTACCATTCACTTCTTCCCAGCACTTATACGCCGGAGAAAATGAAAGTGAATGTGGCCAGCCCCGCAGCATTTTAGAAGTATGGACTGGCCAGCGAGTACTTCTAAAACACCCAGCATATAGGAGAGCGCACATAACCACTATACGCCTTGTGAAATACCTAAAGGGGTTGTCTCCTACAAAGAATAGCTTTCAAAATTAGGGAACACTAAATGAAACTTTTTCCAAATACATTGCTTTGTTCATCTTTTTTTTTAAAGGGAGCTAAAAATGATTTTATCACCTTCCTGGCTCTATTTGGTTCCCCCAGTGACTGACCTGTTTACTCCTTTTCCCCTGCTGTTTGTTTTATGTGATAGTAGGGAGTGAGGTCATCACTCAGCCAGAGTGAGAGAGTGTGTTATCTGAACTTTTAGACAAAAGCTGTAATTACCTGTTTACTTTAATAAATCTCCTCTACATTTCAGAAACTTCAAGTAATCTAAACTAATTAGAACTAAAAAACACAAAATTAAATACACAGAGTGAATCCCTGAGCTCGTATGCAAATTAAGACAGTCCTCCCGGAAGTGACAGGATGCATCTATGAAACTCTGAGGAAACAACCCCTTTAACCTTTACCCCGGGCCAGTTTTGGCCTCTCTGACGAGCCCCATTTTTTAAATCTGTCATGTGTCACTTTATGTAAAATAACTTTTGACACTTTAAACCTTCCTGTGATCAGAGACTTTTTTCTCGTGACCCATTGTCTTTAAGATATAAGAAAATTTTGGTCCAAAAAATGCTTGTTTTTGTGAAAAATCCCAAACAACTGAAAAATTTTAAAAATTTCCCATTTTTAAACTTCAAAATTTCTGCATAAGAAGATGTTATTCCACTAAAAATATTAAACAGCATCTCCAATGCTGCTGTAATTGGGGCATCATTTTTTAAAATGTCTTTTTTTTTTTACAAATTTGGGGGGGGCTTAGAAATGTATAAAATTTTTTCAAATTTTCAACAAAATTTTGAAAAATTACATTTTTTTGGGGCCCATCCATTTCTAACGGACTTTGATGACCTTATTTAGAACACCTAAATGCCCACACCAAGAAACTTCACCCCTTAAGGATTAAAAAACCGCATTTAAGGGAATTTTATTAACCCATTAGGTGTTTCACGGGAATTAAGAAAAGTGAAGTGAAATTTCAAAATTTCACTTTTTTTGCAGATTTAATTTTTATACATTTTCACAAGAATACGGTAAAGGGATCGGGGATATCAACTTAAATTGTTTCCCCCCCAGATTCTGCCTTTCGAGATATCCCTATTGGCCCTAGTGCATTTTTTGGCTAAACCACAACCCCCAAAATGGAGGAGCACCTACTGGCCCTTGGGTCTAATTTCATTACGATTTATTTAGGGCCATTTCAGGTTTGCAGACGCCTAAGGTGCTAAAAACTTAAAAACCCCCTAAAAAGCCCCCATTTTGGGAAAACCCCCTTAAGGAAATACCCAGGGTGTAGGGAGCATACGACCCCACAAGTGTGTAAAAAATTTTTTAGCTTTACTAAAAAAAGAAAAAAAAAAAAAGTCCCAATAATTTGAAATTTTTAAGCTAAAATGTTTAATTTTTACAAGGCTCCGGTAAAAAAGCCCCCAAAAAACCTTTTAAACAATTTTTTCCCAAATTTTGGGCAATACCCTACATGGGGTGTAAACGCTAATTTGGGCCATGGCAGGGGTAAAAGGGTAGGGACGCTATTGGTTTTTGGGAACCAGTTTTTGGTGGGGCCTGTCGCTTTTTAAAAACCCCCCAAAAAACCAGAACAGGTAAAACCCTTTCCAGAAGTCACCCCATTTTGGGATTCAGACGCCCATAGATCCATCAGGGGTGTATTGTACATTTTGGGTGCACAGTTTTCCCAAAAGTTGTTTTTTTTGCATTGGGCTATAAAATGGGGGGGAAAAAGAAATTTCCGCCATTTTTTTTTTGGGCTTCAATTTTAAACAGGTTCCGTAGTAAAAAATGACGGGATATCTTTACTATGGGTTCGTAAAAAATTGCAATGATAAGATTTTTATATAGTTTATTAGTTTTTTAATTTTACACAATAGAAATAGGGGTTTAAAAAAATTGCTTTTAGGCCCTTTCAAAGCCAAAACGTTTTCAATTTCTGAAACGGACTAATTATGGTTTTTTTTGTGGAGATTGACGTTTTTTTTAGTCCCATTATGGGGGGCTATGCTGCTTGGATCACTTTTTTTTAAAGGTTTTTGTGAGGCTTTTTAACAAAAACAGCATTCCTGGTAGTGTTTATTTTTTTTTTTAACCGGCACCGCAGTATAACTACATACAGTATTTCTCAGCAGGTCGATACGATTTCACGATACCCCAAATTTGTAATTTTTTTTGTTTTTCTGCTTTTTCACAATAAAAACAAAATTTATTCAAAAAAGGGAAAAAAACGTTTTTTCATCGCCATAGTCTGAAAGTATAACTTTTTTATTTTTTTGTGTAAGGGCTGTGTAAAAGGCTTGTTTTTTTGCGGGAAAGTTGATGTTTTTTTGGTAACATTTTTTGGGGGACAAACTTTTTGATCAAATTTTAAAAACCTTTTTTTTAAGCAAAAGGGGAAAAAATACTGCAAACCTAGTAGTGTTTTTTTTTTTTTTTTTTAACAGCGCTCACCTGCATATCCATGACCAGTTAGCCTTTCTCTCTGGGTCATACGATTTCGGCGATACCCTATTTAATAGTTTTTTTTTTTTTTTTTAAGCAAATTTTTTTTTAAAAAAAGTGTTTTTTTTGTTTAAATAAATTTTTTTGCATCGCTGTCTTTTGAAGGCATAATTTTTTTTTTTTCCGTATACAGAGATGTTAAGGACTTTTTTTTGCGGACTCACTCCCCTGCCCCGGTTTCATTTTCGCGCCATGAAGCTGCGGTAATGAAGCGTTTTTCACCCCGCCAAGCTCACCCGGCCGGGGGTGAACGGGATGCGGCCACGGTAATTTACCGCTGGGCAAAAAATTGCGATCGCACGTGGCTCGCCCCAACCCGCGCGATCGCCAGGACGTATGATACGTCCTTTGCGGGAAGTCACTTCTCCCTAGGGCGTATGCATGTCCTATGTCGGGAAGGGGTTAAGGGGACTTCACACAGAAAAATGAATGCTGAAATTTTGGGGCGGTTCAGTGTGGATCTGCCCAGAACGGGCATCCAAATTTACAGGAAACGATTTCCCTTATACACAATGTAAAAAACGGTTTTGTTTAATGACACTGATTTTACGCGAGCATTTTCGTGTGTATGTCCCCTATAAATATTCTCGGGAATTTTTTCCCCACTAACACATAAGGCTAGGAGGCAGAAACTGGGTCGTTTTTTCATCGGAATTTTGCGTTTGCAAACTCCACATTTCCCAAAAAGCAAACGGCACTGTCAAAGCCGATAAACCCTCATGTAAAACCCCCCTAAGTGTGTATGTTCTGGGGTTCAATAAATGATATTTTACACACCAATTTCTTGGGGAACTTGTTAAGTAGTCTCTGGGTACAGTGTGTAATGTATCATCTCTGGGTACGGTGAATAATCAGTAATATCTGGGTAAGTGTGTAAATAATCTCTGGGGGACAGTGGGTAACATAGTAATCTCTGGGGTACATGGGTAATAATTATTTTTTAGGTACAGTTAATGTAAATTTTGGGTAAAGGTGTCAAAGTAATCTATGGGTACAGTTGTAATGTAAACTCTCAGTATGTTGTGTAATGTATCTCTGTTGTACATGGTTTAAAGTTCCTTGGGGGAAGGTGGTAATGTAATCTAGGGGTTTCAGTGTGTAATGTAGTAATCTCTAGGGTACAGTGATAATTTAAAGTAATCTCTGAGACTGTTGTAATGTAATCTCTGAATACAGGAGTAATGTAATTTTATTTTCCCAGGGTTTAGTGTGTAAATAATATTTTTTTTGGGGTAATGAATTTTATTATTTTTTTGCGGACAAGTCAATTAATTTCTAAATCGTTTGTAAGTAATTTTTGTTTTCAATTGTAACAAATTTTATTTTTGGGGGGGATGATGATGTTTTCTGTCAAAGGTATGTATGATGAGCATTGCGTCAACCACTCATCGGGTCGATAGTTTTATGTTAATTATTATGCTATATCCCCATACCCATAATAATAATCGCCGTGACCCTTAAAGTCTATGGGAAAGGGAACAACAGCTTCATTCTTCCCCCAAACAGGGGGGGGAGAAGCTGGAATTAACACCAAAACAAAAATGGATACTGCTACATCTTAGGCAAGACAATTAGGCAACAAGTCACAGAAAAAAAGTCACAGACTATTCACTATCCCTGTCCTGGACCACAGCATTACCCTTAAACCTGCATGACACACAGATTAAAAAGTGCCGGAAAAAGGAGTCTTTCAACCACCATTTTAGTTGAACTGGACATTGACTATCCCTGTCCTGTACCGCAACAAAACCCTTAAATCTGCATGACCCCCCTTGGGCGAAGAACCCTGCACCATCCCGCGGTTTTGTAGAGAGAGCACCGAGCCTGAGAGCCACCGTCATCGCCAGAGACATCCCCGCTAACCAGTGAGCTGTCACGAGATATAGCGGCCTTGACCGTGCTTACTAGTCCATGTATCGGGGGTTTTAGATGGACTTTGCGGACACAGATGCAGACAACGCGCTGGAGATTTTAGATGACACGTGGCTGGCCAGGGCAGGGGCGGTTTTTTGGGAAGAGAAATGCCTGCTCGGCATCTGGTATTGGGGGGAGGCAAGGGCCATGACGTTGCAGAACCCATCTGTGTCCACCAAACAGAAAGGCAACATTTCCAAGGACAAAAGCCTGTCAATGCTGACATTCAGGTTTTTGGCTTTGGTATGGCTTGGGTTCAAGTGTTTCTTCTGCTCCCAAACCTGGTAGACAGAAGGTTGGCTGCTAGACTGGCCGCTGTACGGCATGCAGGTCAAACTGGTGAAAGGAGAAGGGATAGGATGGGTCTCTGGTGGTGGTGGTGGTTCTCGGGTGACGGTGGAGGCTGAAGCGGAGGCTGATCCTTACTCATGACGCTGAGAGACATGGGCAGCTGAGGAACGCTTGGTCTTGGAAGTGGCGGAGGAAGAGGAGGTGGAGACAGAGGGTGTGACAATGGATACAAGCCCGGGACCGGTGTGGTCTTTTTTCGCCAAGTGTTCCCTCCATTCCAACTCATGCATTCGCTGCATGTGACTAGACATGTTGGTGGTGGTTAAACACCTAAGATTCTTCCCTGTACTGATGCGTTTACGGCAAAGGTGGCATATGACAACGCTAGGAGAATCAGAGGAATGATCGAAAAAGGCCAGGCTTGAGAGGTCCTTGACCTTTACGACGGCGATAAACGAGGAGCGGTGTTTCCGCTGTTCATGGCTGGCGGAATATCTCAGCGGACTTGTGTGCCCGCCCTTCCCTTTTTGAGGCAGGACCCGTACTGACATACCCCATCGTCTTCCTCCTCGCCCAGTGATGAAGCGCCGCAAGCAAATTCTGCTGAAAAGACCACGTTGGATCCGCAATGTCGTCATCATCATCATCACTCAACACAGGTGACTCCTCGTCCTGGACATTTCTACATCCTGGAGCTGCGGGCTACAAGCAACAGGCACTGCAAGGCGTTGCTGACCGCCCGGGATTTGTGCCGATTGACCGGCTTCCTTCCCCTCCTCTGATGGCATCAGCGATTGGGCGTCAGAGCAGACAAAATCATCCTCTTTGGCCTCTTGAGCTTTTAAAATGCCTTCTGACCCCAACCGCATTTTGTCATCAAAGAAGTCTTCAGAAAATGGATTATCCACAGTGGTGGGTACATGAGTTGACATTTGGGCTGCCTTCGCTTCATGTTGGATGGATGCTAACGATGATGATAACGACATTTGTGGCCGTGACTGGGAGGACGAGGAGGTAAGACTGCTGGATGCAGGTTGCATTAACCACTGAAGAACAGATTGGCGACACTGTTCGTTACTGAGATTCACAGGGCACCGACCCATCGATGACAGGCCTGACTGTCCTGCAAACGATGGTACGCTGGCTTGCGTGTTGTCACCAGCACTGAAAGGAGCACCTTCTCTCGTACCTCTACCTCCATGTCCTACACCTCTCTTGCTCGCTTACCACCTGCAGATCGCTCCATGTTCAGAAAGATAAAACTTTAAAAGGTATGGAAGATTTTTTCACAGTATCCAATTGAAAGACGGCAAATCACAGGTATACTTAAATCTCTCTAATTTCCAACAGCCAACTAGGATTAGAAACAGAATTGTTTCTATCAAATATCTGTGAAATGCGGTCTGGTGGAAGAACCGTAGACAAAAAACAACAGTGTTCTTCCTTCAGTCCCCGAAAATTTAAACTGCCCAGTAGGATTAGCAGTTGATAGTTTTCAAAACTATCGTACAAATGCCGATTAGCGCCCAAACTGACACGCACTGAGGAAATAGTAGTATTTAAAAAGTTATGGATTACATATGGCGGTTTTGCCACCCCTGACAACAGGAGGGCAGTTTCTATGAAATAATTTTGTAAAACAATTTGCGTACAAGTGCACGATTAGCGCCAAACTGAGACGCACGGACTGCAATAAGAGTATTTTAATGTTTTTGGATTAATATGGCGGCCTTCGCACCACTGACAACCTTAAATTTTTCTATCAAATATGTATAAACAATATGGTACAACTGAGCTCTTTGCGCCAAACAGACACACGGACTGCAATAAGAGTATTTAAATGTTATATGGATTATTATGGCGGCCTTCACCACTGACAATAGGCGTAATTTTACTATCAAATATGTATAACACAATATGTGTACAACTGAGCTCTTTGCGCCAAACAGACGCACGGACTGCAATAAGAGTATTTAAATGTTATAGGGATAATTTATGCTGGTTTTTGGAAACACTGACACGCAGTGATTGCAATAGAACTGAAAAAAAGGGACCTCCTATCAGAGGTCTGCTGGCCAAAAAAGTGTTAAAAAACAATGCTTTTTCTATTCAAGGTCACAGAACACACTTGGCTGAACAATATCTCCCTTCCTTTCAACGCCTCTCCTCCTGTCGCCACCCCCCCCCGCAGCCCCATGGCTAAACACAGCTGTAGATATCTTTAAAACTTTCTCTAACTAAATAAGAAGTGAAATTCTCTAATCTAACTCTATTCTAAGCTGTAAGTAGGTGGATGGTTTCTTGTATTAGAAGAGACTATCTCTCAGAGCTGTTAGAACAGCTATTGGTTTAAATGCAGAGTAGACACGTCCTGATGTGAAGGGTCATAGACAGAGAATGAGCTGAACAGGAAATGCAGTTGCATAGATTAAAACGAGGTCAAAGTGTTTTTGCAGCCATGAGATCAATACACCTCAAAGTGGTGACGTTGTACATCCTCCTCATCCCCCTCTATCCTCAGAGCTGATTGGCTGGCCGCCAAAATGACAGGAAATGCTGAAAATGGCGCGATAGTAATAGATTATCTGTCAGATTGTCACCTAAAATATCGCGTGATCAGAAATTTCCGATCAGCCTAATAACCGTGCAGATTTCAACATTTGGCGATAATATCACTCATCCCTAACGGTAAGCTATAAAAAAAAATTTGGGAGTACAGTATGTGACATAAGTGATTCCTATGGGAACAGTGAGATTGGGTTCTTTTATTTTCCTCATTCTGTTTTGTGTGTAACAAATTTAATGGAGTAGTGATGAGGGGATGGGAAGGGTTAAGCGAAATTTGCTGCATTGCACAACATTTTTTATTTCCTTCTAGAGGGGGACATATTATAGGTGGGCTGGTTCGGTTTCATTGCCAGGGATGATTTTAGTCCCAGTCCGGCTCTAAACTTCAGTAATTAGAGAGCCACTCATAACCTTACGAATTGCACCAAAAGTGTTTGCCATAAGGATTCCGCCCGGACCTGCTGGGGGAGCAGCACTCCTTTAGACCCCTTAGCTGGTGTAGAGGGGGCTACTTCACTGCAAGGAGAGGAGGGAGAGAAAGGAAGGGAGGGGAAGTGAAAGGGAAGGTGAGTGAAGGAGGGAGAGAGGGATAGGAAGATAGGGGATGAGAGGGAAAATTGGTCCCCCCTACTTTTTGAACCAAAGTTACGCCCCTACATAAAAGGTTAATATTTTGCATTGATTTCTTCTATACATATACACAGACATATCTACTAACATTTTACACTATTAATTTGCATATAATATTTGGGAAACTTTACAGATAATACAAGCATTAGGCACACAGTAATGTTACAGGACAGAGATACTGTACTGAACATATTGATAAGTGGCTGCAGCCTCGACTGATGTCACAGGTACTGGGAAAACAAAAAAGACAGCATATACAACCAAAAGCTGCACTAGCATAGCAAATTTTAGTGGTTAAAAATAGCCACACAAAAACAAATTGCTCCAACAAGACACATAAAACACTTACAGGGGTTTTATCGTTTGTAACTAATTCTATGTGATTGAATTTGAAATCCAGGGGCGTTTCTCTCCTCTCAGCAGCAATGTCTCTCCTGGCAGGAGGCGTGTCTCTCCTCACTGAAGAGCTGTGACATCATCATTCTGTGTGAAACAGGGAAAGAGGAAGGTTGTCTGGACAGAACAGATCTGCAGCCTCCTGCAGTGTTCTCTTGTGTCTGCAGAGCCTTCATCTCCAGGCTCCACAAGCTCCTTGCTGTGCTATAAACAGTTATACACATAGCCTGAACTGATGAAACACATGTGAGGAATGCACACTGACCCCCCTCCTTCCCTTCTTTTATCAGGCAGGAGACTGTGTGACTGTGTTATATGTAGGGAGCAAAGGATATAAGACTGTTTATTGAGGGGATCTATGAGTTAAACAGTCAGTAATTACCCAGATCATTCACCTTAGAGCTGGGAGATGAGTATAGAGCCAGCAGCCCTCTCACATAGCTGGTTTTACTTTCGGTTTTAACAGCTTAGAGGGGAGTAACACAGAGTGTGCAGGCAGCCAATCACAGCACAGAGGGCGTGTCTGGGGCATTTCCTGTCTGGGGGCATATCCCAACAGGCTGAATGAAATGTCAGTAAGCCAATCACAGTGCAGGGGGCGTGACCAGGGGCAGAATCTGACTGGGGGCATGTCCAAACAGGTTGAATGAAATTTCAGCCAGCCAATCACAGAAAAGGGGGCGTGTCCCTATTAGCAGCTGCAAAAAATAGCTATTGAGGCACAGTAAAGCTCATATCTGCTATACTAAGTGACTTAGGTAATGCAAACCAATTACAAAAGTGCTTATGAGATATGAGATAGGATCTTTGTAGCGAGAAAACCCCTTTAAAACTTCAAGCTATAGCTGGTTCCTGTAAGAACATCCAGACACCCCCACCATATTAGAGGACCCAAACATAATACCGATAAGTAAGAAATAAATAAATAATTATGATAAGGTAAATGAAACTATATTATAAACAATATATATTCCATTGTGTGGTGGGGATATGTAGTCAGGGTGTGGTGGTATTATTCAGTCACTATGGCGGTGATATGAGGTCATGGTGTGGCGGCATTATTCAGTCACTATGTGGGGGTGATATGACGTCATGGTGTGGCGGTATTATTCAGTTACTATGTGGTGGTGATATCAACAAAATCAACAGACAACCCTGGCACACAGACTCTACCAAACAGCTGAGGCGAGCTTCCAGAATTGCTGAACGCCGCTGGAAGAAAACTCACTCCATTGATGACTTTGCCTTATACAAACACTCACTGCAGACATTTAAGTCCGCACTCGCCTCAGCCAAACAGAACTATTTCACCACTCTCATATCCTCCCTGTCCCACAACCCCAGACAATTATTCAAAACCTTCAAACTCTCTTTCTCTGTCCACCAAACACCATCCTCCCCCATCCCTCCTTTCAGCAGATGACTTTGCCATTCAATTCCTCCAGAAGATCAACCTCATCAGAGAAAGCTTCAGCCCGCAGTCCCCCCCAACCTCCCTTCCCCTTGAAACCCGCTTTTTCCCCTTAACTTGCTTCCCCAGGTAATTTCATGACAAGCTTCCTTTTTCGCCCAAATAAAAAAACCCTAAATCCCTTTTGTCGACCCACTCCCATCCCCCCTCATCCAGCCCCCGGTGCTTTATCTTTCCAGCCCCCCCTTTTAACCTATCAAAAAAACCTGGGGGCATCTTCCCTTCTCCCTTTATAACATGCAAATATCACCCCCTTTCCTAAAAAAAAAAAACCCCTTGGGACCCCTCTTTTTTTGTCCAACTATCGCCCATCTCACTGCCCCCTTTTGTTCCCAAAACCCTGAGCAGGCACGTTTTCTTCAGCTGCCCTCCACCTCTCCCCCCAAACTCTCTTCTTCCCCCAAATTCAATCGGGTTTTTTCGCCCCACCCTTACCGAAAACTCCCCAAACCCCAAAGCCCATTTAAGGGAATTGGCCCTCTCCCATTTACTCTGGGGCTCCCCCCCTTTTGGCCCCCTTTTCCTTCCCCTTTGGGACACGGGGCACCTTTTCCCTTTGCTAAAAATCCTCCCCCCCTGGGGCATCAGGGAAACTTGGCTTTTCCTGGATCTCCTCTTTACCTCCTGATCGGATTTTTCGCGTCTCTCATTTTGCTCCCCCTCCTCCCTCCCGGGCCCAAACTCTCTGGGGTGTCCCCCAAGGGCCCAGTCCTGGGCCCCTTACTTTTCTCAATCCTACCCCCTTTGGCCCCTCGGTCAGTCATAGCCTCACATGGCTTTAAATTACCCCTGTTTTGCTGATGATACCCAACTCTAATTTTGGGCCCCGGGTTGTCACTTCTTACTTTTCCCGGTTCCCTGACTGTCTGTCCTCCAAATTTCCCCCTTATTTAATAACGTCCCCTTAAAACTAAATGTGGGGAAACAGAACTCATCTTTCCTTTCCCCTTTCCAATTCTCCCCCTCCCCCTGATCTTTTCTTTTAAACAGTCAACGGCTCTACACTTTCCCCGGGGTCCAAAAAGCCCGTTGTCTTTGGGGAAATTTCCTTTAGACTCTGCTTTATTTTTCAAACCACACACCCAAAAACCCTCCCCTCGCCTGCCCCCTCCCAAGAAAAACATCTCTTTCGCATTCCGTCATTCCTCGGTTTTATGAACTACAAAAATGGGGGTCCATCCCATTGTCATCTCCCCCCTTAGATTTTTTTTTTTTTTTTTTAAAACCTTTTTTTTTTCCAACTTTTTTTTTTTTTTTCTTTTTTTTTTTTTGTTTTTTTTTTTTTTTTTTTTCCCCTTTCCCCAAATTTTTTTTTTTTTTTTTTTTTTTTTTTTTTTTTTTTTTTTTTTTTTTTTTTTTTTTTTTTTGGCCCTCCCCGGGCCTTAGCCCCCTCGTCCCCCCCAAATCCATCCTTAACTTGCTCCCCTCATATCCACCTCTCCCCCTCGTTTACTCCTTCCCCTTCCCCCTCTCCCAAAATCCTTCACGGGTTTCCCCTTTCCCCAGCGAATTCTTTTCCCAAGCTACAAAAACCTAAACTACAAGGTCTCCATGACCTTTTCCCCTCCATAAAATCTCTGCCCCAAATTTTTCCCCCCCAAAATTTCTCCCCCCACGCACTTCGCCCCCTTTCAAGGACCTTCTCCTCGCTCTCCCCTTATCAGCTCCTCCAAAACCCGTCTAAAAAGACTTCTCCGAGCTTCCCCCAACTCGGGAAACTCCTGCCCCAAAACTTTGGGACCTCCCCCAAATTTCCCCGTTTAAAAAGAAACCTAAAAAACCCATTTCTTCGGCCCCTATAACCTTCATTTAAATTGTCCCCTACTTCCTCCACGGGATTTGGGTCTGCCCCTAAACCTTCCTGTCTCTTTCCCCCCCCGGGTTGATTGTAAGCCCTCGGGGGTTTGGGGGCCTCTCTCCCTCTTTTCTGAAAATTTTGTCTTTAAACCCTTTTAAATGTAATCTTTTTTGACTTATTTTAATGTATGAAACCCCCCTCAAATTTGTACAGGCCGGGGAATTTCAATTTGGGCGCTTTAAAAATAAAAATAATAATAATAATAATAAAAATTTTATGTGTTCTTCTGTTGTGGTATTATTCAGTCACTATTTTGTGGGATATGTGATTTATGGTTTGTTGTGGTTTTTTTCGTCCTTTTTGGTGGTGATTTGGGGTTTTTCAGGGTGGGGTTTGTTTTTAATTAAAGTCACTTTGTGGTGGTGATATGGGGTCATGATCTTGCGGGTTTTGGTCTTAATTTTTGGGTTATTTTTTGCCATGGGATTCTGGTTTTACGTAGCAGTGTTTTTTGGAAACATTTTTTAGGTTTTTTTACTCAGTACTTTGTGTTTTGGGTTTTTTTTTTTTTTTTATATAAAATTTTATTTATTCGGGGGGGGGACATATACTTTGACCTTTTTTGGTTTACCACCTGTGTTCCCGCTGCAATTTGATTTAGGGGGGACTCAAGGGAAAACCCCCGCCCCCTCCCTTTTTGATTAAGATTAGTGAGACAACGTTTATCACTTGGGGCATGGAAAATTTAAGCCCGGGGGGTTGGGCACTGTCGGGGGCAGGACAGGCTAGGGCCCAAAAATTTGGGGCCCCAAAAATTTTAACTCCTTTTGGTGGACCCTAAGCCCCTTGTCTGACCCTGAGTGAAAGAGTCAGGAGGAAACCCCTTTTAAATCAATGGGGTGGAAATAAAAAAAAGAACCGGGGTTTTAAATATAGTCAAAAAAAAATGCCTTCAACCCCCCGGAAAAGCAGACTGTGTGTTGTATTTAAACCCCTTTTTTTAGCTTCCCCTAACCCCAGCAGTTGCCCGACTAACCCAGGGGTACTTGTTCCCAAAAAATCAAAAAAAACACGATTGTGTTGAAACCCAAAATAAACAAAAAAAAAATTTCATTAAAAAGCCTGATTCAAACCCGTTCCCCAAAACGTGAAAAAAGATTTAAATTTACATGGAGCAGACATCATGGGCGGCATGTATGAACAGGGCTGCGCCAGAACTTTGTAATGTACGGCACTTTGTAATGCACCTGAGATTGGGGGGCGCGCTGGAGGTGTGTCACACTGCAACCATACGAAGCTATACATGTATGACGTTTCAACGGCAAATCCAGTCGCAATATTGCTGGAACAGATGGACCACTTTAAAAGTGGTTTACCTGAGCCAGAAGTGTCGCTTAGTAGCTAGAAAGTGCTAAATCTATGACCCGCAGTAGAACAGGCGCATTCTACACTACTAATGCACCTGGGTGCCAAAAAACATACATGTTGCCCATAGTATCCTCCATAATGTATCACGAATCAACAGTGAATCTAAAGTATAATAAGTAATAATAATAATAATAAGTAGTAATAATAATAATAATAATAATAATAATAATAAAATAATAAGTGGCAGCTATGCTAGAGGAATAAGATACAATATGCTAGAAGAATAATTCAATAACACAAGCAAGACAGATGGTTACTACATCTAGAATGAAGAAAGAAACTGGAATATTATTGGTAAATACAAAAATATTGCAGAGCCTTGTGCTTGGAACACATAGGAAAGAAGCAACACATACATAGCAAGCACCTGATACTGTGAGCACATTGAAGAAATGTGCTCACAGTGTAACAGATCCTTACAAAGAAAAAACAACACATATACACACATATAGTTTATCATAGTCCTGCACTGCCCCCGTGGCTATCTATATGACAAAGATAATATTGCAGAAAATTATATGACAAAACCAACTAGATAAGGGAGTGTGGTCTGCGTGCTAGATGACCGGGAAAGGTACCTGACCTGGCTGATGCATAGCGCTCTCCTTGACGTCTTCAGCATCATAGGCGACTATAATTTTTTCTCAGAGTGAATCGACTTTCACCACTGCACAGCAAGGAGGACCACTGGTTCCTCGTCCAGCGTAGATGCTCCCTGACCCATGCGAGAATACAATGCCTGTGCCTAGTGGTGCGGTCAGGTCATCTAGCACAAAGACCGTGTTGATGTAAACAGTTAGGAATGATCTGACATGACACTTGGTTGCCTCTCACCTCCCTTAAATGTGGAGTTGTGTGGCATTCATCATCCAGTTCCACAGCGCATTGTTTACAATGAAGCAGTCAACAGTGTGTGATGTAGGACATCCACTTCTTTGCCTTTCTGTGACTCTTCCAGTCTCTCTGTTGCAACCTGCTGATGATACTTTGTGACACTCTAAGCTCAGTGGCCACTTCTGTCTGACAGCCTCCTGCTTGAAGCCCCTTTTGGTGAGTTAATGCTGATAAATTGTAAGGTTTTGTCTTGGTCTAGTGATGTCAAAATGTGAACAGCATGATAAGGAAGATGTAACAGCCAGAGAGGTGGATCCGCTGGACGACCGCAAGCGATGGTAACAGCCACGTCAGGGAGCGGAATCTAAGCAGGCCCCAATTATCACCAGAGCCCGCTGCAAAGCGCGATGGACTTGCTGCGGCAGGAGTGCTACCAGGTCACTACCCCTGGCGCGACTTGCCTGCGGTGGCGGCCGAGGTGCACGAGGTACTAAATCGTAAGACAAGAACCATAGTCAGGGACGGGCAGGCAGGTCTGGGCAGGCAGCGAAGGTTCGGAGTCAAGAAACGTAGGCAGGGGTCAGAAACACGGCAAGACGGAATGCTAGAGAATGCTGTTTCTGAGGCGCAGAGGCAACAGAGATCCAGCAGAGAGCGACAGGGCAAACGCCAATCACCGGGGCGCTGGCCCTTTAAATTTATATGAATGGGCATGCGCTCTAGGGAACGTGCAGCAGCCGGCAGGGGAAGCAGACGAGACAGGAGCGTGGTCAGGTAAGTTAGGGAAGTGAGTGCGACCGTGGACCGTCCCGCAGCCAGCGGCGCTACCCGACCCCGGCAGGGATCGCGAGGGGAGAAAACGGGTGCGCCCGCGGACCGCGGCACCATTCGTGACATTACCCACCCCCTTTAGGGCCCCCCTTCTTCTTAGCCTGAGGAAACCTGCGGACGAGGTCATGGTTGAGAATATTCTATTCTGGTTCCCAGGATCTCTCTTCAGGCTCGAAGCCTTTCCAATCGACCAGGAAGAATCGTTTACCCCTGATGGACTTCATGGCCAGGATATCCTTTACTTCAAAGATGTCCGCAGAATCAGCTACTGGGGAAGGTGAAGCATCCCTCTGCGAGAACCGGTTCAGGACCAGAGGCTTTAGAAGGGAGACATGAAAAGCGTTCGGGATCCGGAGCGATGGGGGCAGGCAAAGCTTGTACGTAACTGGGTTAAGCTGCCGAAGCACCTTAAAAGGGCTCAGGAAACAAGGACCCAACTTATACCTGGGAATCTTCAGGCGCACGTACTTGGAAGAAAGCCAAACCCTGTCCCCTGGGAGGAATGTCAGGGCAGGTCTTTTCCTCTTGTCTGCCTGAGATTTCATACGAGCAAAGGCCCGAAGTAGGGCACATCAAGTCTATCTGCCAGATGGCCTTGATATCCCGAACTTGTTCATCCACAGCGGGCACCTCTGAATCCGTGGGCAGAGGGAGGGGGGGCTGCCGGCTGCATCCGAGTCGCGATGGTTGTAAGAGAACTCGGCTCAGGAGAGCAGCTCGGCCCAGTTGTCTTGACATCCAGACACAAAATGTGCAAGTATTCCCCCAGGATCTGGTTTACTCTCTCCACTTGTCTATTGGTCTGAGGGTGGTAGGCGATGAGAAGTCCAACTTGACTTGCAAACGGGAACACATAACACGCCAGAATCGGGATACGAATTGAACTCCACGATCGGAGACGATGTGCGGGGGTACTCCATGCAGACGAAAAATATGCCAAAAGAAATGGATGGCCAATTGTGGAGCAGATGGAAGACCGGGAAGAGGCACGAAGTGGGACATCTTTTAGAACCGTTCCGTGACCACCCAGATGACAGAATTCGCCGAAGAAGCAGGTAGGTCCGTGATGAAATCCATGGCTATGTGTGTCCATGGAGTTTCTGAAATGGGCAGCGGCAGCCAGAGATCTGCAGGCATATGGCATGGGACCTTGTTCCGAGCACACGTGACACAGGAGAGGGTGAAGTCCTTGACGTCCTGAGCCAGAGTTGGCCACCAGTCATGCCGAGAGACAAGAGCATAGGTCTTCCATTCTCCGGGGTGGCCAGCCAGAAGGGAACTATGCCCCCACACCAGAATCCTTGCCTCGGAGGCACGTATGTCTTGCCTGGAGGAACGCCTTGGAGGTCTACAGGAGCCACGTGGACCAACTGTTCAGGGGAAATAATGTGCTGTGATACGGGTTCTTCACCGACAACATCAGAGGAACGAGAGAGGGCATCAGCCTGTGACATTTTTCTCAGCTGGCTGGAAGTGAATAAGAAAGTCAAAGCGTGAGAAAAAGAGAGACCACCTGGTTTGGCGAGGATTTAGACGTTGGGCCGTCTGTAAATACAGGATATTCTTCTGATCCGTAAAAATGTTAATTGGGTGACGGCCCCCCTCCAGCAGATGTCGCTATTCTTCCAAGGCTAACTTGATGGCCAGGAGCTCCCGATCTCCGATGGCATAATTCCGTTCCGCCGGCAAAAAGGTCTTGGAGAAGAACCCGCATGTGAGAGTCTTGGCTTGGACTTTCT
>JAODAL010061229.1:0-20457 GCA_025379985.1 Phyllomedusa bahiana | reverse complement strand
ATTTTGGGGGGTTCCATCCTGGGGGCCCAAAGAAACCAGAAACCCAAAAAAGCAGGCGGCAGTGACACGCATCCCATTGCAGCCATCAAGGCTCCACCCCTTTGCAGAAGGGACTGTTTCTCTTTCCCTCATCTCCGGCCCAGGAGCCCCCGCCCTTGTACCAGGCCCCGCAGTCTTTTCAGCGAGGGTTTTGCAAAGAGAAAACAGTAGGGCCCCCCCCAACCACCCCTAAGGTGCAGAAGCGACCTGCTCCGTCCAAGTTGTTGGTACTGCAGAACCCCCTTTCCAAAGGTACTCTGCACCTTTTCAAGAACTTAGGCTTGTCCCGAGCGGGGGAGAGGGGGGAGTTCCAACCCGAATTTATTTTTAAAAAAGGCCCAGTCCACCACTTCATAAATTTGTAGAAAAAGAATGAGGCCAGTCCGAGCTTATGGTTTCTTCCAAGGGAACGGCAGCCCCCCGGAGTTGGGGCGTAATTTACGTCAGGGCCATAAATGCCCTTTACGGCCATGGGTGAATGTGTTTCCGCCACACCCCAAAAAATTGGAGAGGGATGGCCCATCTCCACAACGTTGTCAAACTGGGCTCCTGCCCCAATTCCGCCTCCTCCCCCTCCCCCCCCCCACCAACCACCCTCCACAAGTATGTCCTCATCCCACATGCAGGGACGCGGTGTCATGCAGTTCTACACCGGCTTGCCTTGGCGAAAGAAAACCCCAAGGGAGGAACTGCCGGTCATGCAGAAAAAAATCTATGTGTGGTTTTTTTCCGCCCAACTAAACGGAACCAGGTGACGGGCAATGGGGTAACGGTGTCCCCGCTGAAAACCCGGGGGAGGTCCCCTGCCCGATGGCCCAAAGGGTTCAATTTTTTGGGTTTTAAAAGGGTTCCCGAAGCTTCCACCCTTTAAAAGATCTGAAAATGGCCCGGAAACTGTGCATGCATTCATCCCTTCCTACAAAACCAAGAACCCCCCTTTTTGGTTTGCGCGGGGGAAAGGGGGCCCAACACATTTATGCGGTTTCCACCCGTTGGATTCCCGTCTGCACTGTTGGAGACTGTTGAAAGGAAAAGGCCATTAATGATTTTTTGATGATCCAGGCGGAAAGGGGTACTCCCCTGTGTAACTTTAAAGTGAGCAGTGGGAGAAAACGGACACTGCGTTTGTTGAGGCCAATTTAGGAGGCGAGTTTTTGTCAGTCGGCAGGACTACGGGATGAAAAACGTCATTCCCTCTTTTATTTCCTGGAACGATGCTGAAAAATCTGTCTGGGCAGGGTACTGGATACAGGCGACTACTTCGTGGCCACATGAGTCCCCCGGGTGGATGAAATGGGGAGGAGGGGACATTGGAGCAGAAGCATTGTTTGGTGAAATGAGTGGATTGTCTACCCAGGTGACAAGAGAGGAGGAGCAGGAGCAGCTGGAGGAAGTAGTTGAGATGAGGAAGACGAGGCAGATGACCCACAAGCACCGTGGCAGTATACAGTGGAGATGGAGGCAGGGAGCCCCTCAGAGTCACTTGCGCACATGGCCCCGCAGCATGCTGATTTGCCTGGCTAGTGACAGAGAATATTTCCCCAACCCCGGCAGAGGGATAAACCTCTGGCTTCCACCTTTGGACCCTAGCTACCGGCCAAAATGGGAGCCTTTTTTCCCAGCTATTAAAGAGGGGGACAAACCAAATACTATGGGGAAATCCTCATGTCATTTGGCCGCTGCCTATGGGCGGAATGTCCCTCCTCTGACAGGTCTGACGGGGGGGTTCCTCAGCGTCACGTTCTACTGCCGCGGCTGCTGGGGGGAAGGTGGGGGGGGGGTAGGGAGCAGTACCGCTCCATCAGCAGCAACCTAAGTCTGGGTCACTGATGAGCAGCTTCCTTCACCCGCCTAGTGAGGGGGGGGTAGTCCCCAGCAGCAGCAGCAGGACCTGGAGCAGTCCCTCAACCAACAGGTGGTGGCCTACTTGGACAGCACTCTCCACCCCTTTAAAGATCCGCTGGGACTACTGGGCAGCTAAACTGGATGTGTGGCCGCAACTTGCCGAGTTTGCAGTGGAGAAGCTGTCCTGCCCGGTCAGTAGTGTGGCATCAGAGCGGGTGTTCAGTGCGGCGGGGGCCATCATTACCCCAAGGAGATCCCGCTTGTCCACGGAAACGACTGACCTTTGTGAATCAAGCGTGGATCGGCCAGAATTTCCACACACCAATGCCTTAGGCGTCAGACTACATCAGCCATGACGCCTCACCCAAACGGTGAGAAAAAGAGTCTGGGTTCAAACTACCTGCCTTAGCCACTATTCTGATCCGCCACACGCCCGATGCAAAACATCTGCTGCCAGTTTTCTCCATCAGCCTACCCCATCTTTACCAGGGACTGGTATTGCCACCCACCTCCACACTCTGTCATTGTACCCTCTATGACCTCATGCTGCTGCCTGCTGTTGTGGTGCCAGTGAATCCACACTGTGTCCCTTTGCCACTCTCTGACCTCATGCTGCTGCTGTTGTTGTTGCTGCCCGCGGTCACTCCACAATGTGTCATTGTGCCACTCTCTTTACCTCATGCTGTTGCTCCTGCCGCCTTCACCCCACTCTCTGTCATTGTGCCACTCTGTTTGGCCTACCCTGTTTTTGCCATCTAGAATGTCATTGTGCCACTGTCTGACCTCATGCTGCTGCTGCCGTGACCTCCACACTATGTCATTTTTGCCACTCTGTGGCCTACTCCATGTTTTGCCACCTCCAGAATGTCATTGTGCCACTGTCTGACCTCCTGCTGCTGCTGCCGTGACCTCCACACTGTGTCATTGTGCTACTCTGTGGCCTACTCCAGTTTTTGCTAACTCCAGAATGCCATTGTGCCACTGTCTTACTTCATGCTGCTGCTGCCGTGACCTCTACACTGTGTCATTGTGCCACTCTGTGGCCTACTCCTGTTTTTGCCACCTCCAGAATGTCAGTGTGCCACGCCCGACCTCATGCTGTGCTGCAGTGACCTCCACACTGTGTCATTGTGCCACTCTGTTTCCTACTCCTTTTTTTGCCACCTCCAGAATTTGTCATTGTGCCACTCTCTGACCTCATGCTGCTGCTTTGGCTGTTGCCGTGCCCTCCACACCCTGTCATTGTGCCACTCTCTGTCCTCATGCTGTGGCTCCTGCCGTCACCCCCACTCTGTGTCATTGGGGCCACTCTGTGGCCAAATCCTATTTTTGCCACCTCCAGAATGTCATTGTGCCACTCTCTGACTCGTGTGTTTGCTGTGGCTTGCGCCGTAACCTCCACACTATGTCATTGTGACACTCTGTGGCCCTACTACTGTTTTGCCACCTCCAAAATGTCATTGTGCCACTGCCTGACCTCATGCTGCTGCTGTGGCTGCTCCCATGCCCTCCGCACTGTGTCATTGTGCCCTCTGGGGCCCTACTCCTGTTTTTGCCACCTCAGAATATCATTGTGCCACTGTCTGCCCTATGTTGCTGCTGCCGTGACCTCCACACTGTGTCATTGTGCCATTCTAAGGCCTACTCCGTTTTTGCCACCCAGAATGTATTGCGCCACTGTCTGAACCTCATGCTGTGCTGCCGTCACCTCCAAACTGTGTCATTATCCCCCTCTGTGGCCTACTCCTGTTTTTGCCACCTCCAGAATGTCATTGTGCCACTCTCTGACCTCATGCTGCTGTGGCTGCCGCCGTCACCTCCACACTCTGTCATTGATGTTGCCACCTGACCTCTCAGCATGTTTTTTTCCAGCTTTCGCTGCCATTACTTTATCAGGCTACATTCCCGCTTCAGCTTTTTGGTCAGTTTTGCCCTCTTAAGTGCCCAGGGAATTTTATAGTGAAGCGATTCTAAGAGCGGCGGCAGTCATGTTAGTGTTCATACTAAAACACAAATTGTATGAAGACCAAACCCAAGCTCCCTCTGCATATTTAAACATGGGCACAACGTTCTACAGCACCCTGCAGGCTCTGTGCAGCCTGGAAATAGCTGTTTTTTAACGTGATTCGTCCCGAAGTAATTCGGACCGAAACGAATTTTGTCGGAAAATTCGGCGAAGTCACCAAATCGAATTTTTGAGAAATTCGCCTATCTATAATCATGATCATACATCACCACCAGTGACTCAATAATACTGCCACATATAACCAGCCTATGGTGACTCAATAATACCATAACACCATTACCATATATCACCACCCTATAGTGAATGAATAATACCACAACATCATGACCAAATATCACCATCACATAGTGACTAATTATTACCACCACAACATGATCACATATCACCACCACATAGTGACCATATTACACAAAGTTATGTGATTTAATACTGTACCCACATTAAAATCTTATGCAGTTTTTGTAAAAATAATTACTTCTTCCCTAATTCAGACACACAGTAACATCGCTCTCATTCAGGAACTCATGCAAATACAGGCAATAAAAGAAAAGTTTAGTAATGTTTGTTGTGTTAAATAAGCATTTGTGCTTACATCTCACAGACTTAACGGCCAAAGACAGCATAGGTCAGGATCTTAATCTTAAAATTTGTAGTCTAAAATTGTAGCCAAACTACGTGGAAGACATGTACGATCGGGTTATTCACCATTTTCTAGCATAAATGCACCAAAGTGAGCAAGCTGCGATGTCTAATGCGTCAAATGAATGTGTTAGGCGCATTGTTCATAAGACTCAACACTTTTTAATGTGCCTAACATGAGGGGGCGTGGCGCACCACACGTAATATAAGACACATATATGAATGTGGGTCGGCAAAACTAGGCGAATTACTGCTTGAACAGGCAGATCTATTTTATTGTAGTCCGCCTGAGCCCGAGGAGTCAAAGAGGAGATAGATTTGCTGTTAGGGGAAAAAATGTCCAATATTTCTCAACTTATACCAGTACAATAATAAAAAGTAATCTATGATAATTATAACTATTATAACTATATAAAATTAAATTATGTAAATTTAATAAAACATTTTATCCTATAAAATTAATATAAAAATATATAATATCCCAAAATATAAAAATCTCCTATAAAATGTATTTAAAATTAATACAATCTAAAACTAATTTTACATTTATAACCCACTGATGTTGTTGTTCAGATTTTTAAATTTTTAATTTTTACTACATTAAATTTGAAATTTATTTTTGCTGCTCTCATCCTTTATTCTACATACAGGAAGAGCCAGCACAGCACAGGTCTTGCTGGGACCTGTGGTCCACCAAGCAAGTTCAGTACCATAGTTTCTATTCTCTGACATGCAATTCTAATGACTTTTCTTTTATTTCCAGCCTATCTATAGGGTATACACATGTTTGGCATGTAGTTGTGCTGCAATACCCCCGAAGTACAGCCTGAAAATATGGTACAATCTTGTTGAGTGCTATGATTTTATAGCGTATTTCCTGACACATACTGAGCGCTGGGAAAAAGAAGTGACATGTCACATCTTTCTGATGCTTATGCATCGGGAAAAGTGAAAGACAATGATAGCGCTATATGAAGCAAGTGATGGCTAGTTCGTACCTTTCCACAGCAGATGTGTACACACCACTATACTCCATGTGAACATACCCTTATATACTGGACTGGCACAGCACACATATATTCACATACTGTACACATGTATCTATACACTAGACAGACACAGCACACATATATTCACATACTGAACACGTCTTAACACACCTTCCAGACACTTTACACACACATCATATATATATATTATATTATATTATTTTATATATATTATATATATATATATATATATATATATATATATTATACACACACACTGCACACATATATGCATACATATAATAACATACTGACGCATATGCACTGTGTATGTGCATATACCGCCCCATGCTTATGTATATAAACATACACTACAGACATATATTTATACACTACATAAAAGAATAGCCACATAAACTTCACACATGCGTGTACATATACACACACTGAATTCATGCACATTTACATAAATACACAACACACATGCATTTAATTACATATACTACACATGAACACACTCTTTGATGCACAATCATATATCTCTTTTGGCTTTAGTACTACATACCATCACCTATATTCATCCAAGAATCTGAGCCCCTGCATTATGGGCAGTTTATCTTCCTTTTATCCTCTAACCTGTGGTATTACAGAGCAGGGGCAGAGACTGCATACAGCACTGTCATTATGCAGGCTGCAGGGAGCAACATTTCACCATAACAGTATAGAGAGATGAGAACCGAGTAGGGCCAAGTAAGTAAGATCCAACCTGCAGTGAATCCCCTAAAAAATGAAACCATCACCTCCTCTCAGTGAGAATTTTGTACCTGCAAAAACTTTGAAGCTTGTTAAGAAGAGGCAGAGCAGAATGTCTGTTTAGATGCTCAGTACATCATATGCACACAGCAGCTGCCGGTTGGTTCAGAGTGTCTGATGCAGGGGCGTAGCTATAGGTGCTGCAGGGGTAGCGGTCGCTACTGGGCCCTGGAGCCTTAGAAGGCCCAACGGCCCTTGTATTGCATAAGGAGAAACCAATATTATAAGTGGCACATGGTAGGTGCGGGCCCTGGATTTTGCACTAGGGCCCCAGAGCTTTAAGTTACACCTCTGGTCTGGTGTATACAACAGCAGCACAGTCTCTGCTGTGCTATAGTTCAGATCTCTCTGTGCCATACAACCAGATGCCAACAGAACAGGAAAACACCTCACCTGCTGCTGCCACAAGGTTTTAAATTGGTGGCAGCAGCATCTAAGTATCTACATAGAAGAAGAAAAAAAAAACAGCCATGAACTAATAAAGTGCCGTCTCATCTTTCCTGCCGATTGCCCTGTTATAAACATGGCCCTGAGAGTGAGATGCCACCAGCCTGTTATTCTGGGCTGACGGGGTGGGCAGCGCCTCAACTGGTGAGCGGCGCCTCGGGCGAATGCCTGTCTCTAGGAATGGCCCTGTTTATATGTGTGTGTAAATTTGTATCTAAGTCATACATCTTGTTTTAGGAGGATGGGGAATGCAAAAATAAAATAACTCTGCCATTATTTTCCTGCTGTTTACAACATTACCACCACATGGACAGTAAACATGTCAATGTTTGTTTCTTCTCTTTTATGTAATACAAAATATTTTTATGTAGAAAAATTTGTTTATCCTTTTTACTTTTATAATAACAAAAACTTCACAGAAAATGCTTCTCTTCTGTCCTATACATGTAGAACATTGTGTGGCAAGGAGTAAAAATTATAGCAGGATGCAATGAGCAGAGTGGACAGCCTGGTCATCTTGGCAATAGTATAAGTAAATTGGAGCTTTGTAGGGAAGGCCTTCAGTGGAAAGGCCTAGGTGACCAAGCTGCTCTTTCAGGGCTGTGTCTGTCTCTGTCACTTTCAATCTTCTAGCTGTAGTATTGTCTGCAATCATGACTTCAAGGCTATGTTCACACTGATGTTTGATGCTTTGTTCTGAGCCTTTGTTAGCAGTTCTCTCAGATCTGATGGCAAAAGTAGCCCAGCATGCAGAGCTATTCTTGTGCTATCCATATGCTATGTTTGCCATCAAAACAACTGATTCAATTACAGAAGGCTGAAGGACCTGATTATTAGTCAGTGTGGTTCATTTTGAGTGATTCCATGTGAGCAGAAGGCATGAGGCAGATATGAATTTAATTCATGTAGTGACGCAATGACAGTTAATGATGCAAACTCAACTATGGCAACCTATTATTCCGCTTCACACAGTTCTTTTCTTTTGATTTGTAATCTACAAAAATGATCTTTTCCTTTCTGAATCATTGTATCTTAGTGATCCTTGACAATTTTTTATCTTCTTATTTATGTTCTCAAATCCTTTTGGAGTTACAATGCATTGCGCTTTATCGGGTTTCATAAGTTTTGCTTCTGTCACAGTCTAGCAGGGTGATGTGCTTGGCCTTGAAAGTGGAAAGCTGAAATCATACTCCAGTATTTGCTATTAGCTTTTACAGTGTCAGCATGAAGGGCAGGAGGAATATATTTCATCCAGTTACATCAATAGAGGAGCAGAAATATCTCACTATACACTATAATATTCAACAAAAATAGAATCAATGGATCAAGGTGTCCTTTGCAGGAAAATTATTTTGACTAGATGAGTATGCATTCTTTGTTTTACATATTTTTCCTAAGGATACTTATTTAAGCACAGTTAGCCACCTGACCCTACTTAATGAGTAAATAGGAATGTACAGTATAGTATGGACTTATTAGGTAAGTTCCATATCTTTTACTGGAGCACTATGGCTAATATTCTCATATTAAGAACTTTTGGACTTCAGTCTACTGTATATATTCTGGTTTATACGATATTAAAATTTACCTGCAAATTATTTTGCCAGAATCAGGCTGCCAATCCTGCACTCTGCTACTAATATGAAGCATTCATACATTAAAATACAGCTTAACATTGAAACTTCAACACCAAGAAGACAAGCCATAAGGTTATGCCTACTGAATAAGTAGCATACTTTGCCAAGATCTGCAAATTATCAACTTTCCAAGTACCAAGGTCCAATCTTTGGCATGTGGAGTGGCATTAAAGCCAGATTGAAAGCAAAGTTATTAATCCACATGAAACCTCATAAACATGAAAAATAAGATTGCCACAGTGGTGTGGGATGATTGTGTAATGCCTTCTGTTTGTCAACATGCTAGATAGCAACACTTTTTGTAAACTGAGAAGGACAGAATCCTTGAACTGAGAGATCTTAGGTCATCATTCAAGAAGATTACTACTCACCGAGATCAAGGTGAGTAGTAGTGTTCAACGATGTATGTTCTTGTGGTTGGGAGAACAACAACAAATTGGAACGTAAGCAAGAGGTGCGAGAAGACAAAACTCTGCCCGGACTGAACATGTGATTGGACGATTGGAATTTAGCAATCCTTTCTATACTGCAAGTGAAATTGAACATCACATCCTAGGCCTAAGACAGCAAACACTGGTGACACAAACCAACAGAAGGCTTTAACACAACATTGAACTATGTGCCAGATGTCCAGCAACAGGAATCCCATTGACTTTATGATACCGCCCTCGAAGGCTGTCAGAGTGCACAGCAAGACAGCAATGAGAGCTGGAAAGTAAGACTGTCCTCTTCAGCAATTAATCATGCTTGACTCTTGAATGCAGCTATAGCTGGAGATTGGTCTGGAGACCACATGGGAAATACCAAGAAGAGGCCTTCACAATTGAATTTCACATCAGTCCTACTCCCAAGATTATGGTGTGGTGTGGCATAAAGTATGATAGCCGGACCCCACTAGTCTTCATTTCAAGTTACATTGATTTGATCGATTTGATTTGGTTGATTTGAAGTGTGCCTCATGCTACCAGTAGACTGCTTGGCCTAAATGTGCTACTATGGCTAACAGGATCTCCAGACTTGTCTCCCATCGAGCACATCTAGCTTGTTATTGGTTGTCAATTACAAAAAGAGCTGCCAGCAGCAAATCTTGGTGATCAGAATGTCCAAGTACATTTAGTATGGCATAATGCTCCTGAAGCAGCCATTAAAACTTTTGGCCTCTGATCCTGACCTACAGGAAGTGATCACTGAGAATCCCAGTATTACATACAGACATGGCAAAAATCTTAAAGACATACTGGTTTATAGTTATTATTCCATAGATTAGAAATATAAGAATTGGCCTCAGCCTAGCATTTCAGTGTCCATATTTTAAAATTCTGGGACATCAGTCAGGTTATTCTTGGTACAAGGTGATGTAATTTAAACAAAATAATTTCACAAAAAGAGGAAGGCTGAATCTACCGCCTTGACATCTTGGGCCACATGTCTGAACACTGTCTAGGTCTAAAACTCACTTTGTTGTCCATAGCAACTAATCAGAGCTTCCTCTCATTTTTCCAGGGCACTATATGAAATGAAAGGGGTGCTCTTATTAGTTGCTATAGTCAACAAAGGGAGCTTTAGGCCTAGACAGTTTTATTACATGTGGCCCCTTGAGTCCAAGGTCTCAATGAAGGATTTACATATTAAGCTTATCTGTGATAAACCTTTTTCTTTAATATATAATAGCCTGGCTAGGCAATTTAGCTGACCTTTAGCCTGTTTTTGTTTAGGATACATACTTTATGTACTTCAATCATGATTGGCATATGAAGTGGTATTGGTACCATAGTTATTACTTCTTTGATGGTAGAATGACTACCCATAATATAGGAAATGTATCTCTTATTTTTTTATTTCTTATCTTCTCCATATGATCAAAGATGGGTACAGTCCAGCCACAAGTTTATAAGTTGTTGTAACTTGTCCCAATGTGCTATTCGTATACTTACCTTACAATAAGTAATGTTTCACGGTCTACTCTCTTTAAGTATGTGGGAATCATTGAGAGCTATGATTACTTGCTGTTTTCACTGACGCGTATTGTGCGCCCGGAGAAATAAGTGTCAGGTCACTTCTTCCCAGCGCGTAAAAAATTAAAGTGAATTGGGGCTGACAGTCAGTGCTTTAGAAGTAAACATTTGCCAGTGCGTACTTCTAAAGCAATAGTCGTATAGCGGCTATTGCACAATATTATTTTTTTTACTTTTTTAATCCCATTAAGGGATAACTATTTAACACTTTTTACATGTAGTAATGTATTAGCATACTACTGTATGCTATTTTACTGAACTACTAATATTTATTGTTTTAGTCAGCTAAGCACAAGAACAAAATTATCAAAAACTAAAAATCTAAAACACAACTTGTGCTCGCTCTTGCTGGAGGTTTAGCACCAGATAGGCAAGCAGGGCTTCAACAGACAGAGACAATGACACAGGTAACAGTTCAAGTTCCAGGCGCTGTCTTGATTAATTAAGAAAATGACAACAGAAAACTAAAACGTGCCTTAAAGGGGTTTTGCCATGATCTAACGTTAACGTGGGATCCTCCAAAATGGGTATTTAATCACTTTTCTAAATATATATCATTAAAAAAGTGAAGCCTCTGAGAGCTACAGCCTAACTTACATGCTGTTAGTTTCCTGACAGTTTACATTAGACAGGACCAAGAGCTGATCTGGCCACGCTTGAGTTGTTTGCACTTCTTATCTGATGGCAGGCAACATGAAAGATCTTTGAAGGGACTGGGTGTCGCGTGCACACTCACCAGCACGTGACTGGGGGCCACTGTAATGGGGTAGATTTATCTCCACTTGCGCTCACCTCTCAATCAGGTAGCGAATCAAGCATAAATCACACCACAAGACAGTTCCAGCACCCCAAAGTTATCCTTGAATAATCAAAAAGGAATCAGCCAGAAGGAATCTGATTCCTAACAGATATTCTAAAAACACATAAAAAATGCTTACAGGGTCAGCTCACTGCTCTCCAGCAGCTACAAAAAAAACACTCCTTCAAGGAAATGGATCCGTGCAGCAACAAGAACTCACGTATTAATGGTAACTTTAATATGAACGATTTACAATACTTACATAAACAAAATACACTAACAATGACAATGACATACGCATCAACAGTTATAAAATAAAAGGGATAAATTCTTAGAAAGATTTCACACTTACAGATGTTTCTGCTTTCAGATCCAAGGGGTATGGATAAATAAAAATGGAACACAGCTCAATCAGAAATTGAACCCCAGGCTATGAACACAGATTTGAGTCTGGCAATGTGTTTTATAGGCCCAAATCTCTGTCCAGGTCTCCCCTCCTCTCTCATATTTGCCTACTCTTTTACTGGCTGAAAAAATAATGAGGTGGGTGGACTCTTTGTTGTCTAATGAGGGTTGTTGCTTACTATCCCCACAAGATGGCAATCACGGACTGCGCTTCTGTTGTGGACAGATCAATGGCCTCTGCACTGGTTGGGGGGGTGGGTCATAGGTCACATCTGTTGGACTTTACTGGATGGGGACTGTTTATGTTACGAGTCGTAAAATTGTCATCAATTTAGTGCTTATTAGATATGCACTGGGTTGTAACCACACAGGGTAATATACTTGTCCAAAATGACTTTCTGTGAAGTTTCACAATCACAGGCTACACATTCCATTCCCAAAGGGGGGTGGTATTCAGAGCTACAGGAATTGTAGACTTACACTCTAAGAAATGGTTTAATGACAAATACAGAAAACATTTGATTTTCAGTGTACTACATTACACTGGGGATAAAAGATCCTGTGTCTTTTGTATAGAGAATCCACAGGTTGTAATGTAGTTATCTGAGTAAACATGCAGACGATGCTTGCTCAGCCATCCTCTCCCCCCTGCAGCAGTTCCTGAAAAAATGAAAGAAGCTTCCTGCTGAGAGCTTATCTTCTCTCCTGAGCAGATAAGAGGAAGAAGCTTGTGCACAATACAGTTATCACCTGTGGATTAGCCAAATAACATGTTTGCTCAAATACAGAGACTGAATATCAGGAACGTGCATGGAAGGTTGAGTGATGACATCACAGAAGAGGTACTTGTTTTTTTAAACACAGAAACACAACGCCCCTTTTTCAAGCCTTTAAGAGGAGAGTATCAGCCTGTTAGGTGACAATCTCACTTCTTGGCAAAACCCCTTTAACTTTAAGCTGAACAGAAACAAACACCTGCTTGGCTGAGCACTGGCTAAACATAGTATTCCCTCACTATGCTTAGATGCAGTCTGCGTTTGTTACTCACAGCAAGTATGTTTATCCTCAGAGTAACAGCAGCACCAGACACAGGCCTGCAGGTCCAGGCTTCATAGGCTTGATAGCAACCTCACCTGGTACGTGGGAGTGGCCACCCACCCTTCTCTTTGACCACTCCAGGAAAAGCCAACTCGGACTAGGCAGATTGGAGCCGCTATAATAAAGAATTCTAGTCTGATGTTTCAGCCAACAGGCCTTGGTTATAACAGACTTAGATGTGGAGACGAGACGAGCTGAGTTGGAGAATACAGCATGATATAAAAGCATACAATCATGAGCAATTACCAGTATACTGTATATCAGAACCTTGCCCAAAGGGATAAACGTGCATCCATTGACATAGGAGCAGATTACAGTCAGATTTTACTGAAAATGTTGAAAAAAAAACGGTTGGAGACAAATTAACACTCACATTATCCTAATAGGGACTTGATGTCCTCTATGATTTTACGTCAATAGCATCATCATAGGAGGGTCTCAGGAATAGTGTTGAGCGATTATTATCGACAAAGTTGAAATTGGCACGGTTTTTATGTTGATCGGATTTTTTCGATCACGTGATAATTTAGGTGAAAATCTGCTTATAATCTATTAATATCGCGCTATTTTCAGTGCTTCCTGTCATTTTGGCTGCCAGCAAATCAGCTAAGAGAATAGATCAGGGTGAGCTGGGTGTGCGACGTCATGACTGGGATGTGTATGGTGGTGATTGGCTGGAAAAATCACATGACCTCGTTTTACATAGAACAGCCCTTCCTGTTCAGCCTCAGTGTGTGTCTGTGTATCATAAGAGCAGGACGTGTGCTTGTTCTCTCTCAAAACAGCTCAGCGAATGTTCTATTTGTTCACACAGACAACTATGCTTTTAGCTGTGAACATTAGAATTTAGGAATAGAGATTTGCAGATTTTAGTTACATAGGCTGAGAATTTTAAAGGAGCATCTAGCGCTGTACAGCCGCGGGGGGGTGGGGGGGGGGGGGTGGGCTGCGTGCGAACACAGACAGACAGGCTGGCAGGCAGCCAGGCAGGCTCTTTAAAGGATATTGGATATTGTGCAGGCCAGACTGTGTTTAGACCCTGCATTGCAATGGGTTTTTATTAACACTTTTTGGCCAGTTTTTTGGTGAAATATTACTTGTATGTTGTGCAGCCTGTACTTATATTAGGATACAGATCTTTTCTAGTAACTGCAGGTGTATTTGATAGGTGCAAAACTCCACTTTTATTATCCGTATACATTTCAGATAGGTGTTTTTTTCACTTTGGCGCAGGCCAGCTTTGTTCATAGAGCCACCTTGCACTTAAATTTGAATACAGCAATTGTGTAGTCACTGCAGGTGTATTGATAGGTGCAAAAAATACCTTTTATTATCCGTATACATTTCAGATAGGTGTTTTTTTCACTTTGGCGCAGGCCAGCTTTGTTCATAGAGCCACCTTGCACTTAAATTTGAATACAGCAATTTTGTAGTCACCACAGGTGTATTGATAGGTGCAAAAAATACCTTTTATTATCCGTACACAATTTAATTACGTGTTTTTCACTTTGGCGCAGTCCAGCTTTGTTCATAGAGCCACCTTGCACTTAAATTTGAATACAGCAATTTTTTAGTCACCGCAGGTGTATTGATAGGTGCAAAAAATAACTTTTATTATCCGTATACATTTCAGATAGGTGTTTTTTTTCACTTTGGCGCAGGCCAGCTTTGTTCATAGAGCCACCTTGCACTTAAATTTGAATACAGTAATTTTGTAGTCACCGCAGCTGTATTGATAGGTGCAAAAACCATGTTTTATTATCCGTACACTATTTATTTACGTGTTTTTCACTTTAGCGCAGGCCAGCTTTGTTCATAGAGCCACCTTGCACTTAAATTTGAATACAGCAATTTTGTAGTCACCGCAGGTGTATTGATACCGTGTTTCCCCGAGAGTATGACACCCCCGATAGTAAGACGTATCGGGGGTGTCGGGAGGTCGCCTAATGTAAGACGTACCCCCGAATGTAAGACGTAGTCTGCGCTCGGGCGCTGCGATGGCCCGGGCGCCGACAGGGCTTCAGCTCTATGCGGCTCCTCAGGGAGCGCATATAACTGACAGCCGAGTACAGCGCACAGTGTCCGGGCGCTGCGCTGGCCCGGGCACTGTCCGCAATTCTTTCACCTACATGCGACTCCTCCGGAGCGCATATAAGTGAAGGGATACCACTGCGGGGCAGAGAGCGAGCGCTCCGTGCTCCGCAGTGGCCTCCGGGCGGCCGCAGACTGGCGGCTGTCCGGAGCTCCCCGGCACAGGCAGCGTGTGTCATCACGCTGCGTGCGCGGCCTGATGACGTCACCTGCCTGTGCCGAGAAGATGCAGGAGCGCGCCCGGGAGACGGAGAAGCGGGGATTCAGGTAAGTGATTGTTTATTTTTTTATTTTGATATTATTGCCTACAGCCTGCCTATACCTGCCTACAGCTGCCTATACCTGCCTTATACCTGCCTACAGCTGCCTATACCTGCCCTATACCTGCCTACAGCTGCCTATACCTGCCTACAGCTGGCCTATACCTGCCTACAGCTGCCTACAGCTGCCTATACCTGCCTACAGCCGGCCCTATACCTGCCTACAGCTGCCTATACCTGCCCTACAGCCGGCCCTATACCTGCCCTACAGCTGCTTATACCTGCCTTATACCTGCCTATACCTGCCTTATACCTGCCCTAGAGCTGCCCATACCTGCCCTACAGCTGCCTATACCTGCCCTACAGCTGCCTATACCTGCCCTACAGCTGCCTATACCTGCCCTACAGCTGCCTATACCTGCCATATACCTGCCAATATAAGACATACCCCGAAAGTAAGACATAGTGGGACTTTTGGGGGTAAAAAGAAAGTAAGACGCTGTCTTACTATCGGGGAAACACGGTAGGTGCAAAAAATACCTTTTATTATCTGTATACATTGCAGATAGGTGTTTTTTTTCACTTTGGCGCAGGCCAGCTTTGTTCATAGAGCCACCTTGCACTTAAATTTGAATACAGCAATTTTGTAGTCACCACAGGTGTATTGATAGGTGCAAAAAATAACTTCTATTATCCAAATAGTTTTTAAATAGCTGTATTGCACGTGGTGCGGCCCTAGTTTTTTCAAATAGCCACGTTGTACGACAATTCTGAAAGAAAAATTTTCTAGCAACTGTTCTTGTTTGTCATTGCTGCAAAAAACACAATTTCTCATCCGTGTAACTTCTGAATAGTTTTATTCGGCTCGTTGAATCTCAGTTTGGCGCAGATAGCGCACTTGTATGATATTTTGTTGAAAACTATCAATTCCTAGTCCTACTGGGCATTTGTAAATCCCTGGGACTGAAGGAAGAACACTGTTGATTTTGTTTTACGGTTCTTCCACCAGACCGCATTTCACAGGTATTCACAAGAAACATTTCAGTTTCTAATCCTAGTTGGCTGTAGGAAATTAGAGGGAATTAAGAATAGCTGTGATTTGCCGATTTAATAATAGACTTTCCAAAACTCTTCCATACCTTCTCAAATTTTTATCTTTCTGAACATGGAGCGAAATGCAGGTGGTAAGCGAGCAAATTAGGGGGTAGGCCATGGAGGTAAAGGTACAAGAGGAGGTGCTCCTTCCAGTGCTGGCGACAACACGCAAGCCAGCGGATCGTCGGTTGCAGAACCGTCAGGCCTGTCATCGCTGGGTGAGGGCCCTGTGAATATCAGTAATGAACAGCGTCGCCAATCTGTTCTTCAATGGTTAATGCAACCTGCATCCAGCAGTCTTACCTCCTCGTCCTCCCAGTCACGGCCACAAATGTCGTCATCAGCATCATCAGCATCCGTCCAAAATGAGCGAAGGCAGCCCAAATGTCAACTCGTGTACCCACCACTGTGGATAATCCATTTTCTGAAGACCTCTTTGATGACAAAATGCGGTTGGGGTCAGAAGGCATGTTAAAAGGTCAAGAGGCCAAAGAGGATGATTTTGTCTGCTCTGACGCCCAGTTACTGATGCCATTAGAGGAGGAGAAGGAAGCCGAACAATCGGCAAAAATCCTGGGCGTCCGGCAACACCTTGCAGTGCCTCTTGCTTGTAGCCCGCAGGTCCTGGATGCAGAATGTCAGGACGACCAAGTCACCTGTGTTGATGATGATGATGACGACATTGCGGATCCATCGTGGTCTTTTCCGCAGAATTTGCTTGCGAGCGCTTCATCACTGGGAGAGGAGGAAGACGATGGGGTAGTGTCAGTACGGGTCCCGCAACAAAAAGGGAGAGGGCGGTCGCAGAAGTCTGCTGAGATGATTCCGCCAGCCACGATCAGCGGAAACCCCGCACCTCGCTTATCGCCGTCAAAAAGGTCCAGGACCTCTCAAGCCTGGGCTTTCTTTGAGCAAGCCTCTGATTCATCCAGCGATGTCATATGCCGCCTTTGCTGTAAACGCATCAGTAGAGGCAAGAATCTTAGGTGTTTAACCACCACCAACATGTCTAGTCACATGCAGCGAATGCATGAGTTGAAATGGAGGCAACACTTGGCCAAAAAGGCCACACCGATGCCGGGCTTCCAACCACAGTCACACCCTCTGTCTCCGCCTCCTCCTCCTCCCCCACCACCAAGCGTTCCTCAGCTGCCCATGCCTCTCAGAGTCATGATCAGGGATCAGCCTCCGCTTCAGCCTCCACTGTTGCCGAGTACCACCAGCACCACCAGAGACCCATCCTACCCCTTCTCCTTCCGCCAGTTTGACGACCTGCATGCGGTACAGCGGCCAGTCTAGAAGCCAGCCTTCTTTTTTTCCTGGTTTGGGAGCAGAAGAAACACTTTAACCCAAACCAACCCAAAGCCAAAAGCCTGAATGTCGGCATTGCCAGGCTTTTGGCCTTGGAAATGTTGCCTTTCCGTCTGGTGGACACAGATGGCTTCCGCCACGTCATGGCCCTTGCCTGCCCCCAATACCAGATGCTTAGCAGGCATTTCTTTGCCAGAAAAGCCGTCCCTGCCCTGGCCAGCCACGTGTCATCTAAAATTTCAAGCGCGTTGTCTGCATCTGTGTCTAGAAAAGTCCATCTGACCACCGACACATGGACTAGTAAGCACGGCCAAGGCCGCTATATCTCTGTGACAGCTCACTGGGTGAGCTGGGTGGATGTCTCTGGTGGTGACGGTGGCTCTCAGGCTCGGCGCACGCTCTTCAAAACCGCAGGGATGGTGCAGAGTTCTTTCCCCCAAGGTCCTCTGGTGGCATCACGTGCCCAGAGAAACCAGGCCGTGTTGAAATTAATCTGTCTTGGAGACCGTCCACACACAGGTCAGGAGCTGTGGACGGCTCTCCGCAACGAGACCAAGCGCTGGCTGGGTGACAAGTACCTTGTGCCAGGCAAGGTGGTGTGCGATAACGGGCGAAATCTGCTGGCCGCCCTTAAGATCGGTAGGCTGGAGCACATCCCTTGCCTGGCACATGTCATGAACCTTGTCGTCCAGAAATTTCTAAAGCGCTACCCGGGTCTGGACTGCCTGCTGAGGAAGGCTCGAGGTCTGAGTTCGCACTTCCGCTGTTCGCACCCTGCTTCATCCTGCCTGGCTGCGTTGCAGCGTCAGCTCGGCCTCCCCGTCAACCGTCTCACTGTTGATGTGGCAACACGCTGGAATTCCACCCTCCACATGCTCCAGCGATTGTGGCAGCAGCGCAATGCCATTACGCAGTACGAAGTGACACATGGCCTGACAAGCAACGGTGCGGACCTCGGGGTGTTGAGCCACCGAGAGTAGACGCAGGTGAAAGAGCTCTGCACCATCCTTTCCAGTTTTGAAGAAGCCACCAAAATTGTCAGTGCGGACAATGCCCTTGTCAGCATGACCATTGTGGTGATCTTAGTTCTGGAACGATCGTTGGACACTCTGAAACATCAGGTCCCGCCAGCGACGGAGGAGGAGACGGACACAGATGCAGACACGGAGCCTTTCTCTCCGTCGAATCCACGAGGCCCGACAGTTTCACAATTTTATCGGTCTTCATTAGGAAGTTGTTCGGGGTCCAGAGCTAGTGCAAGGCGGCGCATCAGCTCTCAGGGTGCATCATCTGAGGCAAGTCAGGGCTGTGTTGAAGCTGTGCCGGAGGAGGTACAAAACAAAACTCAGCACTTTCCTTCCACCCAGCCAAATAGAGAGTAAAATGCAGGAAATGGAGACCTTGCTGATTGATCAACTGGAGACATCTGTTGCGTCTGCTTCACATTCTTCAAATGTCACGGTGGAACAACGTCAGCTACATGACAGCAGTAAAGTGCCAAGTAGCCGTAGCGGCAGCAGCAGGCATGGTGGCAGAAGCCTAATGGGTGACCTCTGGCAATCTTTATTTACCACCTCACCAACACATGTAATGCAGGGCACACATAAAACAACACAAGAGACCAGCTTAAAATCATGGTGCGACAAATCTGCGTCTCCAACAACGATGTTTTTGGATGTGTTCCGGACCCAATTGACTTCTGGGTATCCAATATGGATTAAGGGGCCCGAGCTCGGGGCCCACGCCCATAGAGGTGTTGCCCTGCCCAGCAGCCAGCGTCATATCTGAGCGGACCCTCAGCACAGCTGGAGGAGTCCTTACAGACAAACACATCCGGTTTCCACAGATAATGTGGATCGTTTGACTTTCATCAAGATGAATCAGGCATGGATCTCTGATGATGTTGTGGCTCCAATTGCCGAGGTCATCGATTAGTTGCCGGTCTACTTCACATTCCTCTTCAAACAGAAATGGTCCTCTTGAAAACTTTTTTTTAAAATGATCATTTCTTACTGTAATTTTTTTTTTTTTTGCATTCAAAAAAGAGACTTTATTCAAACAGCAAAAAGGAAACAGTGTTTTACAGTAGCAAAGGCAACAATGATACAAGACAGATCAATACATTTAAGTGTGAGGATGTACATAGTAAAGTGGATCATCGTATGCATTAAAAACGCAGAGGGGAAAGTACTATGCAGAAAATACAAAAACGAGATGGATGCTGAGAAAGATACAAATCTATCAGGGAGCACTGGAAATTAGAACATGTATCCACGTGGAAAATGCTAAATCAAGTGAGACCAAATAGAGGATGGATGATTACAGTTCTTAAGATTTCTGCCCTAGATCAAGAGGGAGCTAAGAAGTAGTAGGGGAGATCAGCAATCTCATTGATGGAAAGAGAGAAGACCATTATTGCCATACTAGTGGTTGGAGAAAAGATCATAAAATCCTCAGTAAGCAAGGCAACGAGCCCCAACAACTTTAACCAAACTGGGACAAGGGAGGCCAGTTTGAAGTCAGTACCCCATCGTCAGCAGAGGGATAGAGAAAAAAGCCATAAATGAGTTTTCCCATTGGTCGCAGAGACTCTGTTATGAGAGTGATGAGTAAATGCGGGGATTTGCAGAACACAAACCAGTCTTCCACACCGTAAAAAAATGGTCCGAGTCAGTTATGCGCTCCACATCTCAAATTCTTCAAACCTAAAACCATGTGTATTTCCTTGAACCATTCCGTGAGAGAGGGGGGGATAAACCCCTTTCCAGCATTCAGTAAAAAGGAGAGCAAATGGCCCTTCAGAGATTGTAATGAGTGTTTGATAGCGAATAACAGGAGGAAGGGCCGAGTCAATTTTGCAATCTTTCACCACAGATCAAGTATATAGTGTCAATTACCCTTGAGCCAAAAGGGTTTTAAAGGGAAAACATTTCCCCCCATATTGGAGA
>JAODAL010061228.1:0-20457 GCA_025379985.1 Phyllomedusa bahiana | reverse complement strand
TTTTTTCCGATACCCGTTGTTGGGGAGTTTTAATGGGTCCACTAAACCCTTTGGAGCAGAGAACAAGTAAACTTTTCACAGTGAAGAATATTGATCAGTAGGCTCAAGAGGGCTGTTTGGAACTTGGTAGACTTCCCCAGTAATAGAGGCGATTGAGAGAGGTTTTTCCAAATGGGTAATTATTGGGTAATGCAAAGTCACTATAGAGGAACCGATGAAATCCAAAACTGTGGACACAGTAAAATGATATCCAAAAGAAGAGATCAGTATGACATGCATGGCGATATGTTGGTTGGAATAGATAAGTAAATATCTCCCAAAAAACCTGAAGCACTGACTTGTTTGTTCACCAGAAAATGGTCTTTGGCTCCACAATAAAGACACAAATTGTTACAATGATGTTACTCTACATCAAGTTTAAAAGGGTTTTCTCATTACAATTTTTTAAGCCAAAATTAAGTTTATTTAAGAAATATGCAGAAAATACATAATCAGTAGAAAGAATTAGCATGTATAAAAAACAGATACAAATATACAATTTTGTCATTCAATTATGTCATCCAATTAAGGTTACATCAAAGAAATGGTACAAAAGACTTTGCAGAGCATAAGATAGTCATGTCTTTCCTAGCATACAATTGTATCAGGATAATAAGAGAGACTTGACTGAAATAACCAGCCTTAACAATAAAACCCTACTCTAAAACAAAGAACTGTGTGTGTGTGTATCCGTCATTTTCCCTGTGAGGACATCATATACCCCCATAGGAGATCCGTATAAGCTATAGGATCTATAAGTTAACATTCTGGAAGTCATAGTGGGTGAGCAGGCGCGCAACCCAGGGCCATCAACAGATCTCTACTAAGTACCTCTAAGTGACATAAGGAATGGCCAAAGCCGTATGAGTGGAGTCAATCCAGTCCTGCCAGACCCTAACAAATTTGTCTGGGCACCCACGATGTAGGTAAATATACTTTTTGAAAGGGAGGGTAACATTTACAGATTTTATCCAATCCTGCAGTCCAGGGGTATAAGAGGACAGCCAATATCGATCCACAGTTTTCCTGGCAATAAAAAGAAGTTCAGTGAGACAAGTGCAGGTCCCCGGGGACGGATAGTCCTCCGGATCCAAGAATAATAGGCAAACTTTTGGGTCATCCGGTACCGGGCAGCCCATTCTATCATTCAAGAACCTAAGGATTTGTTGCCAAAAGCCTTGGATCTTAGGGCAGGCCCACAATAAGTGGAAAAAGGTACCCGGAACAGAAAGACATTTCGGACAGAGATCAGGTCATTACAATTAGTGTTCATTGAGCACAAAGGGGGGTCAAAAACTTAATTGCTGGGGGTGTAGGGATCTCATTGGCTGCTAAAATCACATCACCCTGTTATATGTATTTCACTGTATTCCCTTGTGAATGCCATTTCACTCTCTATACTGAATGGACTACTCTCTGTCTGCTTGCTTGCATTCATGCAGGCACATGATTTCTCAGCGATTTTATACAGGAAAAGCTGCTAGTTAGATTAGTTAGGGGGGTGTACAGTGAGTTTATGGAACCATAGACAGTAGTAGGGAGTTATTGCATTGCTGGCTGCCTCCTTCCCATCTTTACTCTGATTGTAGAAAAGTTATATAGCATATATATAATCACTATAATATAGTGACTTATATATTATATAAGAAAAGTTCACAATATTGCGATAGTGATATTGATTGATATTGATATCAATATTGTATTGGAGTCACCGTTAGCATATCTCCTATAGACAGAAATCTATTTCAAACAGTTGTTGCTTGGTGACAATTTTATTGAGCGGCCAAAAGTTTATTTTAGCAGTTTTGGGGGTACAGCTATTACATAAGACACAGTTAGAAAAACCTCCAAAGAAAAAAATTTTTTATTTCAAACAGTGGTTTTTGGTTTATTTTTTAAATTGAGGGGCCAAAACCCTTTCATTTTATATTTCTGGGGGTTACAGCTTTTGAAATAAGAAAACAGTTACAAATCTCCTATAGAAAAAAATTAATATCAAATTATTGTTGCTTGGTTGAAATTTTATTGAGCACACAAAAGTTCATTTTCTCATTTTTGGGGCCCGAATTCTTGATAAAAACCCTTTAACCCAAAATCCCCCCACCCCCCCCCCCAAAAAAAAAAAAAAAAAAAATCTATTTTAAACATAAATTGCTTGCTGCGCAAAAAAATTTTTAAATTGAAGAAAAGATAATTTTCCCAAATTTTGGGAGATAAGTTAAGGGCATAAGAGATAAGCAAATATTTGTTTTTTAATTTATTTGCTTTTGAAAAAAAAAGGGGAATAGGGGTTTAAGCAAACAGGGGGGGGAAATTTTGGACAAAGGTCCCGAAAAACCCCCCACCCATGCCCGGACAACACGCAACCAAAGCATTTTTCAGTCACAGGCGTCGGGGCTTTTCTTTTGCTTGCTGGGTTTCCCTGTAAATTTTTCAGAACTGAAGACCCTCGCCAATTTTCTTCAGGGTTTAAAAACCCACACCCGCATCCAGGGGTTTTACCTCCTCTTCCTCTCAGTCAATGGCACAAATGTCATCATCATCATAAGTCCAACCTGAAGTAAACACAGGCCAAATGTCACCCAATATACAGAGCACTTCAGATAATCCATTTTCTGAAGAGCTCTTTGATGACACAATGCAGATGGGGTCAAAAGGCATTTCAAAAGATCAAGAGGCCAAAGAGGATGATTTTGTCTGCTCTGACACCCAATCACTGATACCCTTATAGGAGGAAAAGGAAGGTGGTCTGTTGGCAGAAATACCGAGCGGTCAGCCATGCCTCGCAGTGTCTGTGGCTTCTAGCCCGCAGCTTGACGATGTAGACTGTCAAGAAAAGGAAGTCACCTGTGATGATGATGACATAGTGGATCTAATATGGTCTTTTGAGCAGCAGTTGGCAAGCGCAACATCAGTGGAGGAGGAGGATGATGAGGAAGTGCCAGTGCGGGTCCGGCCTCAGAAAGGGAGAGGGAGGTCGCACAAGTCCGTTGACATTACTCCGCCAGCCGTGGTCAGTGGTGGCAGCGGGAACACTGGTATTAGGTTTTCACCATCGAAGAGGTTCAGGACCTGTGAAGCCTGGGCCTTTTTCAATCAAGCCTTAGACTTGCCAAGTGATGTCATATGTCGGGTTTGCTTTCATTGCGTCAGTAGAAGAAAGAGTTTAAGCACCATGAGCATGAACAGGCACATGCATGTAAAGCATAAACTGCTGTGGAAGAGTCACTTGGAGAAAAAAAAGGCCAAACAGGTCCTCGGCTCCCAACCACCATGACATCTTCTGCCTCTTTGGCCACTTCCAACCAAGCAGTCCTCTGTTGCCGATGTGCTGGAGCAGCATGGCCAAGCACCATCACCAGTCCCAGATACTGTCGGCCGTTTCCCACCACTAGCAACACAGCCTACACCTTCCCCTTCTACCAGTGTGACCTGCATGCAATACAGTGGCCAGTCCGGCAGCCAGCCTTCTGTGTGCCAGGTGTGGGAGTATAAGAGAGGCTTTCACCCCAACCAACCAAAGTCAAAAGCCTGAATGTCGGCATTACCAGGCTGTTGGCCATGGAAATGTTGCCTTTCTGTCTGGTGGACACAGATGGGTTCCGTCACATCATGGCCCTGGCATGTCCCCAATATCAGATGCTGAGCAGGTATTTCTTTGCCAGAAAAGCTGTTCCTGCCCTGGCCCGCCACATTGTAGAAAAGATCTCCAGCACGTTGGCTGCATCTGTGTAAACCGAAGTCCATCGCACTACAGACACATGGACTATTAAGCACGGTGAAGGGCGTTACATCTCACTGACCGCTCACTGGGTGAGTTGGGTGGATGATAGTGCCTCTGGTGATGGGTTTCACACTGCTGGGATGGTGCAGAGTCCAGATTTCCAACCTCGATGGGTAGCATCACGTATAAAGAGATACCAGGCTGTTCTCAAATTAATGTGTCTTGGAGACCGTCAACACATAAGTCAAGAGCTGTGGATGGCTCTGCACACTCAGACCGATCACTGGCTGGGTGCTAAGAACCTGGCGACAGGCAAGGTGGTGTGTGACAATGGGAGCAATCTCCTTGCTGCCCTTAGGATTGGTGGACTTCCGCACATCCCGTGCCTGGCACACGTCAGGACCCTGGTTGTGCAGAAATTGCTCAAGCGCTACCCGGGTCTTGACTGTCTGCTGAGGAAGACCCGAGGTCTTAGCTCAAACTTCAGGCATTCGCACCCTGCTTCTGCACAACTGGAAGCATTGCAACATCATCTGGGCCTCCCTGTCAACCGTTTAATATGTGATGTGGCAACACGCCACAGGAATTCCACCCTCCACATGCTCCTGCAATTGTGGCAGCAATGTAATACCATTATGCACCTCGGGTTATTGACCCATAGAGAGTGGAGCAAGGTGAAGGATCTCTGCACCATCCTTGGCAGCTTTGTAGAAGCCACCAAAATGGTCAGTCAGGACGATGGCATTGTCAGCATTACCATTGTGGTTATATTTTTATTGGAACAAGCGTTAGGCACTCAAGCACAGCAAAGCTTGAGAAAGGGGGAGGTCCCCCGAAACGTCGCGCGCCCTGCGTTACGCCCGCCTGTCAGAACAGCATGCATCCTTAGATGGAGTAGCCGGGCAATGCGGTCGCAGCATCGCAGTTTGGAATGTGCATTTGAATTTTCCTGCCACCTGCTATGGATTACCAATACCATTAAGACGCAAGTAACGAGATGTTACAGATGAAGTCTTGTATTTATGGGACTTTTAATAAATGTTTGATATTTTCGCAACATTTGAATCTGCTTATATTGTATAAGGGAAAGTGTATGCCACAACTTTCACATGGAATCCAGCAGAGAAAAAAAATGCATGCCTTTGTATGAAATTTGAGAAAAACAAGTGTTTAGTAAGGCCTCTCTATGTGTGCTCTACATATTATCCTGAACTTTCATGCAGCCTGTAAGTTAAATGGTGCACATCATTGTAGAGATAAGGAAAGTGGGACAGGTACATATACTGTACAGAAAGTGCAATATATTTATTAAGATGCTAGTCATAAAGTGCCCAGATGAATAGCATAACATAAATGTACAGGAATACTGTCCTTATTGCAGTAAGCAAAAGACACTGACTAAGGTTCAATTTTCTAACTGCTTTAACTTAGGCATAGGTGAAATAGAATTAGCCTAGACCAACTGTTAATTTCAGCACCTTGTATCTCATGTTAAAATTTGTACACCTAGTTCTCATAACGATTGTATAGTAAAGATTAAACTTAGTCAAGGTCAAGGTTACACGGCAAAGCCTAGGGATTTGTATAATAAAATTGTAATGAGCATTGTGCATATGTTTGTGAAGCCAAACAAAAAGAACTGTCTTTACAACATCCTAATGCATCAACCAAGATTGTATGTGACTGTCTGCTGTCAGGTTAAATGGCTTGTCCAGTAAATTGATACACGAAACTTTACCTGCATTTTCAAGATCAAATGTGTAATTGATAGGATCATCACGCATACAATAAGAAACAAAAAAAATGAATAACCAAACAGCAGCTTATAGCCAAAGATGAATGAGTCATGAGAGCTAGACAAGGATGGATGTGAGAGGAAAGGTGGCAAGCTTAAAATGCACAAGTAAATGAAAAAGCTTAATTAATCAATAGACCAATTTGTAAAATGGGACAGGAAAGTAATCCATCCATGGAGCAGAATCAAGACAGCTCCCATGAGAAAACTATACCATTTGGTTTGAAAATTTTCCACTTACTACTTACAGATATTCAGATATTTTGGACTACTTACAGATATTACAGTGTCTTCATTGCTAATGCTATTTTCTAGACAATTTGAGAAGTTTTTGATGGCCTTAAGTTCCTTTCAGCAAAGTATTTCTTTGCAGTAAGTATAACTAAATACAGTACCAAGCAAAAGAGTAACAATGTTTTTAACTTTTGACCTTCAGGCTCCATACACTACAGCTTTGAACGTTAGACTACCATCATTTTATGGACAATCATCTTGGCTATCTCATACATAAATTTGACATGCAAGTATTTAGCATCTGCTTAGTTATGTCGATTCTTATCATGTAACAGCAATGTTACTGTTTTGCTCAAAGAAACAAGAATAGTCAATAAGATGCCCACTGTACTATCCAGTACTTTTGTGTTTATTGTTGGATAATGGGGTCTCAAGTTTAAGTAAAAACTTTAGAAAAGAGTTTCACCAAGCATGTATTCACTCAGGGTTTATTCAGAGAGGTGCTTTGGAGTCAAATATTAACATTTCGCCATTCTCCCTTAAGGTTAATTGGTTTGGTCTTGCGTGTGGCTGGAAAAGATAAACATACAGTTTCACTACAGCTAACAGCTAATCCAACTTATGAAAATAGGTTTGTCCTCTTCCTCGAAGTTCAGGTTACCTACGCCTGCCACCATATGATTATTTTACTTATTTACCAATTATGAGTTTTATAAATTCAAGAACTCGTCCAATATAGTGCTGGCTTCTACAACACCTGCAGCAGTACTGCAAATGGAGGTGGGATTGCACCTGGAGCATTTTGACCACTCCACTCATATACAGACAGGTTTAAGTATGGGCATGGGGCAGAAAATGGCAAAGTTACTTGCCACCAATGCACAAGGACTGGCTCCCTCTTCACTGTCCCCAGCAAGCCCGGAACAGGGGGATTTGGCCCCATTAAATGGTCCTGAGAGGGGAGATACACAGCTGCTTTACACTAGTAATCATGCAGAGAATGATACTGGGACAGCTGAACTCACTACGCTAAATGTATATGGACCTATATTCAAGTGCAATTCCACACCTTAAACACACACATGGGAGACCTTAAAGAAAATTTGTCACATGTAAGGCATTGTATTAAGAATATCACTAACAGAATACAAGCTGCAGAGAACTTTTTTGCTATTTAAAGAGTACCAAGAGCTCCTTCATGGTCTCCACCTCCAGGGGGTCCTCCGTGTCCTATCCTACTTAAGTTCATTCGCTTCAGAGATAGAGATGCCATCCTGTGTGCAGCAAAGGAACAAGATTGATTTGTCTACTGATGGGAAATGAGTTTTCATATATCCAGACTTTTAAAAAAAGCTGTTCTTAATTTCTGGATATAAAACAATGCCCCTGGAACATTTCCATAGCTTATTCCAAGATGTAGCAATCCAGATTGTGAGTGGTTGCTTTGTGGTCGACTCATATTTTTTAATCCCTTAAAGATGCCCAGTCTTGGTTCAATACCAGTGAATACATTCTCAAGACCACTGACTAATTAGGATAAGTACTAATGCTTCTATAATTCTTGTTTTCTTTACATTTTTTCCCCATGTTGGGTTATAGTTGTATGATCTATGATCTTTGTATAATTTTGATTTTGGTAACTTGGATATGCTCATTTAAATTAGTCTATTTTAGCGGAAGCATTCCCTTTAACATTTAATTTTTTCTGACTTCTGTGTCTGAGCTTTTATGGTACTTGAGAGTATTGGCTGCCTCATTCCCTTTGGGAAGGGACAAATGGAATTTTTGCTCTGTTTTACTGCTAACTATGTATTTGTGGTTTTGGATGTTTGGAGAAGCAGGACAGATGATGAACTAATTTTTTACTTTGGCCCTCAATTATGGTGTTCCCATTGTCAGATAATAATTTTGTGCCTAAATAATATGGTGATCTGACCTCGGGTCAATCGTGCATCTATATTAGTGCATGATTTGAAATTGCTAGATTTGAAAGTGATAGTTTGTAAGTGATCTTGAAGAAATATGACCGAGGCATCCTGCTATCATCTAATCATGTCTTTCTCCCTCTTTTCACAGGTATGTGTGTAAACTACAATCCTCAGCCATCCCTCTGAAATATCTGCTGTATTATATTGTGCATTTGAATTGGTATGTGTGTGAACTACAATCCTCAGCCTTTCCCCTGAAATATCGCTGTATTATATTGTGCATTGAATTGGTATGTGTGTGAACTACAATCCTCAGCCATCCCTCTGAAATATCTGCTGTTTTAATTGTGCATTTGAATTGGTATGTGTGTGAACTACAATCCTCACCCATCCCTCTGAAATATCTGTTTATTATATTGTGCATTTGAATTGGTATGTGTGTGAACTACAATCCTCAGCCATCCCTCTGAAATATCTGCTGTATTATATTGTGCATTTGAGTTGGTATGTGTGTGAACTACAATCCTCAGCCATCCCTCTGAAATATCTGTTGTATTATATTGTGCATTTGAATTGGTATGTGTGTGAACTGCAATCCTCAGCCATCCCTCTGAAATATCTGCTGTTTTTAATTTGTGCATTTGAATTGTATGTGTGTGAACTACAATCCTCAGCCATCCCTCTGAAATATTTGTTGTATTATATTGTGCATTTGAATTGGTATGTGTGTGAACTACAATCCTCAGCCATCCCCCTGAAATATCTGCTGTATTATATTGTGCATTTGAATTGGTATGTGTGTGAACTACAATCCTCAGCCATCCCCCTGAAATATATGCCGTATAATATTTTGAATTTGAATTTGTATGTGTGTGAACTACAACCCTCAGCCATCCCTCTGAAATATCTGCGGTATTATATTGTGCATTTGAATTGGTATGTGTGTGAACTACAATCCTCAGCCACCCCCCTAAATATCTGCTGTATTATATTGTGCATTTAAATGATTAGGTTGAACCGCAGCATCCCAGGTCTGTTTTCCCTAATGACCCTTTGTTTATTCAGCCATTTGATCCCAAATCTTACATAGAAAGTCTGTTTTCTGTGAAGGGCCATTTGTTACTCCCCCCCATTTACAACACCTGATTCACAGATGATAGGAATGACCAGCTCCGAGCACACTTAATTTTGTGAGCTGGGGTCAATCTGACCTCGGGTCAATCGTGCATCTATATTAGTGCATGTTTTTGAAATTGCTAGATTTGAAAGTGAAAAGTTTGTAAGTGATCTTGAAGAAATATGACCGAAATGGGACCGAAGTGGGCATAAGTTGCCAGGAGGAAGGCTTTTCTGTGAGTACCTATCTTTAGATTCCACAACTCAATTCACCATGCTCACTAATGCATCTACCTGCAGCCATCTCCCTTTTTACTGTACCCCACCCAGTCTCACCCCCTGACAATTTCATCCATATCAGCGCCTCTACCCCCTCCCCTCACCCATGTATACATCCCACACACTGTTCTCCCTTTTTAACCACCCAAAATCGCCTGCTTGCATAGTGCTGCACAAACGCCGCTCATACTCATCACTTAACCATCTGCTGTCGCTTTCATTCCCCCTGCTTCTCGCTGCAGGTGACAATCTCTCCTAACCCCGGCCCTCCTTCCTTTACTGCTCCTCCCACTTCCCTCCCCCTTTCCATAGAAAACCCTGCTAACCTGCTCGTTTTTCCCGCTGTACTCTTTCCCTGCCCCTTTTAAATGTGCCCTGTGGAATGCCCGATCTGTTGGAAAACAAACTCACTGCTGTTCATGACCTGTTTCTTTCTCATTCCCTCAACCTGCGGGGCCCTCACAGAAACTGGCTCCAGCCCCTCTGACACCGCTTCCCTTGCCGCTCTCACCTATGGTGGCCTACACTTCACCCACACCCCCGGACCCGAGAACAGGCCGGGTGGAGGAGTCGGCATACTTCTCTCTCCACACTGCACTTACCAGTTTACTGACTCTCCCACCCACAAGAATGGGAACTCTCTTGATCTGGTCTTCTGTCGTCTCTCATCAATTTCTAACCTCACCAATTCTCCTTATGCTCTCTCTGATCATAACCTTATCTCTTTTACTATCAATTCTCAGCCTTCTCTGGACACACCTGCCCTTCACCCATTCAGAAATATCCACTCCATTAACACCCAGGAACTCATAGACAACATACAGTCCTCACTGCCCCCAATCTCCTCCCTCTCCTGTCCTAACCTGTCTGTCAAACATTACAACGAAATTATCACAGCCACCCTGGACATATTGGAACCACTCACACACCGTCCCACCAAGTCAGACGCCGCAGCCTTGGCACACACCTCAGACTCGGTTCCTGCAACGATGCTCCAGGTGGCTGACGTCTGTGGAGAAAGTCGAAGCTACCAGCAGACTTTCTCCATACAAATTCATGCTCGGGACTTATCACACTGCCCTTCACAGCGCCAAACAAAATATTCACCTCCCTCATCTCAACCTTACACATCAAACCCAAAACGCCTGTTTGACACCATCCACTCCTTCTCAGGCCTAAAGCTCGGGCCCCCGGGCCTCTGACCCTGTGCTGAGGACCTGGCCACTCACTTCAAAGACAAAATTGACAGTATCCGGCATAAAAATCTCATCACAAACCCCAACCAGAACCCATCCTTCCCTCCCCGCACATCCTCTAGTGTGTTCTCAGCTCTTGACCCAACGACAGAAGAAGAAGTATCCAGGCTTCTCCTGTCTGCTCGCCCCACCACCTGCCTCAGCGACCCCCTTCCCTCCCCACCTTCTCCATCTATTTCTCCAGCTATCCTCTCTCACCTTACTGCAATCTGTAACCTCTCTCCCTCCACTGGGATCTTCCCTCCTCCTTTAAACAGCTACTATAACTCCCCTACTAAAAAAAACCCTCCCTGACCCATCCTGTGCTGCCAACTACCGACCATTTCTAACCTTCCCTTTATTTCTAAGCTCCTGGGAAAGCCTGGTCTACTCTCCCTAATCCGCTATCTCTCTGGATCCTCTACAATCAGGTTTCCGCTCTTTACCCCCCACAGAAACTGCTTTTAAGTTAAAGTCTCTAACGACTCCACACCCGCTAAATCTCAGGGCAAATACTCGTTGTTGGTTCTTCGGATCTCTCTGCAGCATTTGACACTGTTGATCACCATCTTCTCCTCCATGCCTTTAGCACCCTTGGCATCCAGGACACTGCTCTCGCTTGGTTCTCTTCCTACCTCTCTGACCGCTTCTTCATGTCTCATTTGCAGGGTTTACTTCCCCTCCTCTCCCTCTTGCCGTAGGGGTCCCTCAGGGTCATTTCTTAGTCCACCCTCTTCTCAATCTATACACCCCCATTGGCCAAACCATCAGTAGATTTGGCTTCCAGTACCACCTCTACGTGATGACACTCAATTATACACCTCTTCCCCGAGACCTCACTCCTGCCCTCTACAAAACACCAGTGACTGTCTGTCCGCTGTCTCTGACATCATGTCCTCTCTCTATCTCCAACTAAACCTCACCAAAACCGAACTTCTTGTTTTTTTCCCCCCTCTCTAACCAACCCCCCCTCTGCTATTTCTCTCTCAGTGTGGGCATCACCATAACACCTAGGGAGCAGCCCGATGTCTTGGGTTATTCTTTAAATCTGATCTGACCTTCACCCCATATATCCAAACCCTTCCCGCTCCTGTCACTTGCACTCAAGAACATCTCCAGAATCCGCCTTTTCCTCACTGTAAGGAAACAACTCAAACTCTCATTGTTGCTCTTTTTCATTCTCGTCTTGACTACGTAACTCCTTGCTTATTTGGTCTCCCTCTCTGTAAACTCTCCCCTCTCCAATCTACCCTGAATGCAGCAGCCAGGCTTGTCTTTCTCTCCATCCGCAATACTGATGCCTCTAAACCCCTTTTCATCACTGCACTGGTTGCCCATCCAGTACAGAATACAGCATAAACTAATCACTCTCACTCATAAAGCTCTCCACAGTGCTGTACCCCCATACATCTCCTCCCTCATCTCTGTCTACCACCCTGCCCGCCCTCTCCGCTCAGCTACGGACATCAAACAACAGACTACAATCATCCAAACCTCCCCTGCCCGTCTTTAAGATTTGCACGTTCTTTCACCTATTCTCTGGAAATCCTACCACGTACCATCAGCACAATCCCAGCCTTCGCAGTTTTTTAAAAGTGTCCTGAAAACACATCTTCTCAGCAGGCCTACCAAAACCACTAAGTGTTAACCCCCACCTTCTATCACACACATTTGTCACTCCCTACACTAGGGCACTCACAGGCACTTATCTGTATATAGATGTACAGTCATGGTGGCAGGTTCACCAAATTTTTATGTAAACCTCCCCATATTTATAAAGCATGGCTGGGCCATTGTAATTTAGCACTTCTCCCCCTTTGTTTCCCCCAGGCACCCTCTTAGATTGTAAGCTCTTGCGAGCAGGGCCCTCACACCACCCTTTTGTCTCACCTGTAAGTACTTTCACTGTGTAATGTCTGTCTTTTGTCTGTAATTATACCCTCTACATTGTAAAGTGCTGCGAAATATGTTGGCGCTATATAAATAAAGATTATTATGGTGAAGAATATTAATATAATTGCATAGAATGTAAGGAGATTGGAAGACCCACCTGCATAGGTTTGTGAATATGGTAGAATACAAGGTAATACATATTTCAGATCACTCTTCAGTGTTGTTACACCTGTTTGTTGGTTCTGATAGTTTACAACCTGAGCATCTATGGTGACTTCATCCCTTTTGGATTCAACTTATAGGGAGTTTCCTGTTGATTGTGTTACAAAAAATCATGAAACACCATAAAAGCTTTTGTTAGAGCATTGGACATTAGGGAAATCAGTAGAAAGAAAACTAAAACTCAGGCTTTTACTCAATTCAGGGTGAAGTCTTGTGTATAAGATTGTATTGCTGTCCCTTCAAATAATAATAGGTGCATATGGGAGTAAGCACATCAAGCCTTAAATGACCAGAAACTTAAGGTAGCAGAAAACAAGAGATTTATTGTTCAACAGCGCTTCTCTGAGCATGGTGAAAGTATGAGTCATCTTTTGGTGACTGTGGTGAACATAGATGAACATGTCTGTCACGGATAAGGGGTCAGTTTGTTCTGTCACAGACTGAAAGGGGAAAGTTCCTTCTGTCATGGTTGTGAGAGGTTAATACATACTATACTGAATGCCAGATAGTGAAGTCTAAGAGGCCTCCGGTCTTAACTGTAGCCCGCCACAAGGTCGGACGGGCTTAGCTAAGGGGAACCTCCAGGTCGCTACCCCTGACGTGACTACTTGCAGTTACAGCTGAAATGCAAGACGGAGGACACCGCATACATGCAGAGGTGACGGGACAAAGACAGGTGTAACCATATGCAGATGACAGAGTCCCAGGCAGGTAACCAACTGGTACAATGGCAGGAGATCAGAAGTTGTATCGTGCAGCAGCAGGAACAGCAATAGAGTACTTTGGATAACTCAAATAACTAAATCAATGAGAAATGGTGCCGCTCACCTTTCCTCATTTCGATCGGGGCACCCGAGGTGAAATCGTGGGGCCCAGATTGCATAACATGGCAGCGGGAAGCCTTGTAAAGGCTTCTATTGCCACCATGTTCGATTTTGCTTCTTCTGGCCCCAAGCAGGAAGTAGTAAAACCACCATCTTTGTACACCCTAATTCATTGTATTACAATGCATTAGGCTGTATAAACGATCGCGCTCGAAGAAGTCGCATGTATTCCAAATTGGTACCAATAAAAAGTACAATTCAGCCTGCAAAACATGCACGCTCATTCAAGTCCATAGATGTTAGTACAAAAAAGTTATTGGTCACAGAAAATGGTGCTGCAGCGCAAATTTAAAAAATAGAAAATGGAATTTTTTTACAGTACCAAAACATAACGGAAACTATACATGTTTGGTATTGCTGGATGCATATCAACCTGTAGAATATAGATAATGTCACGGACAGTGGTAGTGGAACCGCTAGACCACCACAAGCGATGGCATAAGCCACACCAGGGAGCGGAGTCTAAGTAGCACCCGGTTTTCACCAGAGCCCGCCGCAAAGCGGGATGGACTTGCTGCGGTGGGAAACTACCAGGTCGCTTCCACTGGCGTGACTTGCTTGCTGTGGCAGCCAAGGGTAAGCGTGGTACAGAATCGCTAGACGTAGACATAGTCGGGAACAGGCGGTAGGTCAGGACAGGCAGCAGAGGTTCGTGGTTGAGGGACGGAAGCTGGATGGTACGGTACATGGTAAGACAGACAAGGCTCAAGGAACGCTTTCTCTATAGGCAAATGGCACTGAAGATCCGGCACAAGACCCAGGAAGGGGCAGGCTTAAATAGGGGCAACGACCGGCAATACCCAATTACCGGTGCGCTGTCCCTTTAAATTTCACCAAGCCGGCACGCACACGCCCTAGGGAGCGGGGACGTGTGCGTTGGGAGACCGGAGCTGCAGCAGGAGCGCGGTTGGGTAAGTAGGCGGGCAGCGGTGCCGCTCGCGGTGGGAACACGGGTGTGCCTGGGACCCGGGACGAGGTTCGCAGGACCACCCGTGACAGATAACACATCAATTTTACCAAAGATTGAACGCCGTAACAGCAAAACACCTGCAAATATGATATACGTACGTTTTGTTCACATTTTGCCCACTTAGAATTTTTTTGCGGTTTCCCAGTATATTCTATGGTAATAAAGACCTCAAGTGTCTAGGTAGCTGAAAAAAATATAAAAATATAAGGAAGCTAGGGACAAAATTATAGACTTGTACAAGGCTTGGATGGGCTATAGGATAATAGGCAAACAGCTTGGAGAGAAGCAAACATTCGTTGGCGCAATTATTAGAAAATGGAGGAAACACAAGGGGTGACATGTATGAATGGGGCTGCGGCAGTTTTCTGATTTACCTTGAGCCAAAAAGAATGAACAGGTGCACTCCAAACTTTGGTGTGATAAGTCCCATTGTAATGCGCCAAAGATACTTTTTAGTGCGCCAAAGATTTGCGGGAATTCTGGTGGTGTTGCACCACATTCTTAGAAGTAGATTCTTTGACGCCAAATCTGGGCGTAGAACAGTTAGAACAGCCAGACCAAGTTAAAGGTGGTCTGTCTGAGCCAGAATTGTCAAATTAGCACTACAATACACATGTATGTTTTAACTACAGAAGAACAGGTTCATACATTCTGGCACATTCTATACTACCTTATAGTTATTTAGTACTGGCCTGTCAGTGCCAACATTCATACATGTCGCCCAAGTTGACTGTGAATCTTCCTCAAGAATCAGCCCAGAAATACATGGTAGGACCTGGTAAATGACCTGAATAGAGCTGGAACCACGGTCTCAAAGATTACCGTTAGTGACACACTATGGATTAAAATTCTGCAGGGCACGCAAGCTCACCCTGCTCACATCAACACATGTCCAGGCCCACTTCAAGTTCTCCAATGACCATTTGGAGACATGAGAAAAGGTCATGTAGTCAGATAAAACCAAAATAGAACTTTTTGGTATAAACTCCATTTGCCGTGTTTTGAGAAATAAGAACACAACCCCAAAAACACCATCCTAACCGTGAAGCATAGAGGTGGAAACATCATACTTTGGGGGTGCTTTCTGCACCCCCAGGTCAACTGCCCCATATCGAAGGGAGGATGGATGGTGACATGTACAATGAGATTTTAGCCAACAACCTTCATTTCTCAGTAAGAGTATTGAAGATGGGTCATGACTGGGTCTTCCAGCATGACAATGAGCCAAAACACACAGCCAGGGCAACCAAGGAATGGTTCCATAAGAAGCATTTCAATGTCCTGGAGTGGCCTAGAACCCAATAAAAAATCTTTGGAGAGAGCTGAAACTCAATGTAGCCCAACGACAGCCACAAAACCTGAAAGATCTGGAGAAGATCTATATGAAGGAGTGGGCAAAAATCCCTGCTGCATGAACTGCAGGAAATGTCTGACCTCAGTAATTGCATACTATGGTTTCTATATTAAATACTAAGTTCTGCTTTTCTATTGTATCAAATACTTATTTCATGCAATAAAATACAAACTATTTATTTAAAGATCAGACAATATGATTTCCTGGATTTTTATTTTAGATGTCTTTCACAGTTGAAGTGTACCTACGATAAAAATTACAGAGCTCTTTATTCTCTGTAGGTGCAAAATCACCAGTGTATCAAACACTTCTTTTCCTAACTGCATGCTATGGATTTGGACTGCCTTAGATCTGTTCTGGAAAGAGGTCTGGTTTCTTATTCTTAGGGTCATTGGTATCTCTGTTCCCCTTGATCCGATTCACTGCATCTTGGGGAACTTGAGTGGTGTGGTTTTTGAGACCTCTAAGCTTCTAAATATCACTTTTATATTATATATGGCTAGAAAATTAATCACTTAAAAATGGATTTAAGTGCCACCGACATAAAGCTAATTTAACCCACAATATCTGGCTGTGTCTTGACACATAATAATTTTGGTTTGCAGCTAAAGATCTAATCTACAAAACCTGGGACTTTGATATACAAATGGAACCCCATGGAACAAGTTTTTATTTCATAGTTAATCAAAAGACCAGAAGACAACTGTTTGAATCCATGTTTCCCTTTTGGGGGCACAGAGGTGTGAATTATCTAAATGGCTCCATCCAACTTTACCATAAATTGCACAAATTAAACATTTTTCTTAGAGAGCTTCGACATGGAAAAAGTCAAATAAATGCACGTGAAAATATTTTATGCACAATAGAAGTCTTTAGCTGTAACTTTTTACTTAAACAAGAAATTAAGGAGCTTATTATTGCCTCAGATCTGACAAACCCATTATGGTACCTAGTAGTGGGGATGTTTCTTTTGGCTTCATGATTCATATTCAGGTTAAGATTAGAGATGAGCGAATTTCTAAAAATTTGATTCGCTGAGTTCGCCGAATTTTTCGGCAAAATTATTTTCGACCTGAATTTATTTGCAGTGAATTACATTAAAAACAGCTATTTCCTGGCTGCAGAGAGCCTGTAGAGTGTTGTAGAACATTGTGCCTTGCTCAAATATGCATAGGGAATGTGTTTTGGTCTTCATACAATGCTGTGTTTTAGTATGACATGCAGATGACAAGCACCGCTCTTAGAATCGCTTCACACTTCACTTTTCTGGGCAGCAACAGAGGCAAAACTGACCAAATAACTGAAGTGGGAATGTAGCCTGACAAGGTAATGTGAGCACCAGCTGGAAAGAACCGAGCTGAGGGCCAAATCCTACAATAGCATCAAAGAGCGCACTTCTTTTACATCAGATAATTTCACAGATTATGACAGAACCTGTTCTGTAAAACGCTGATACATGTAGAGCCCCCCCAAAAGTGTGGAGAGGGTGTCGGCAGTAATTTTGTGTTGACGTCACTTATCATGTTGCCCTTCCTTTCATCATCAGTGTCCGCTTTCAATCGGTCAAAAATCCATCAACATTGCTAAAGCTAAAAAAACAGGAGTAGATCCAAAACAGAGAAGGCCAGTAAATGGGATATTTGCATGTCTTCTGTGTTCTGTAGCCACTCCTTCTTTTGGCTACCTAATCACCAGATAATCCTGATCCTGATTGTGAGAGTGGCACAATGACAGGTGGAGAAGGGGGCAGCAACATCAGTAAGCCAAAAAGTGGCACAATGACAGGTTGAGAACGTGGCAGCAACACCAATAGCCCTCAGAGGAGCACAATGACAGAGTGTGGAGGTGGAAGCAACATCAGTAGGGCACAGAGTGGCACAATGCCATGTTGAGAAGGTGGCAGCAACATCAGTAGGCCACAGAGTGGCACAATGACAGTTCGTGGAGGAGGGTGGCAATACCAGATGGTGGGTGGCAGATGGAACAGCTGGCAGCAGATGTGTGGATTCAGGCGGGTGGCAGCATGTGAATAGCAGCTGAGGCAGGTAGCCAGAAGAATCCAGACTCATTTCTCAAAGTTTTGGGGAGGCGTCACAGCTGATCTAATCTGATGCATAAGGCATTGGTATTTTGAAATCCTTTCCGATCCACGCCTGATTCATCTTGACAAAGGTCAGTCTCTCCACATTTCGGGTGGACAAGTGGGATCTCTTTGGGGTAACGATGGCCCCCACCGCACTGAACACCCGCTCTAATGCCACACTATTGGCCGGGCAGGACAGCTTCTCCAGTGCAAGCTCGGCAAGTTGCGGCCACACATCAAGTTTAGCTGCACAGTAGTCCAGCCTATCTTATTTGTGGGGTGGCTGTTTGATATTTCAGGGTGTGCTCCAGGTCCTCCTGCTGCTGTTGGTGAGTACTTTCCTCACTAGGCGGGTGAAGGAAGCTGCACATAAACGACTCCAGACTTAGCTTGCTGCTGATGAAGCTGCTACTGCTCCTACCCCCCTGCCTTCCCACAGCTGCCGTGGCAGTGGTACGTGAGCGATGATGAACCCCCCAGTAAGACCTGCCAGAGGACGGAGGATGGTGCACATAGGCAGCGGCCAACTGACTCCATAGGATTTCTCTATAGTACGCGAGTTTCTCCTCCCTCTCGGCAGGTGGAAAAAAGGCATCCATTTTGGACCGGTAGTGAGGGTCCAAGAGGGTGGAGAGCCAGAAGTCATCCCTCTGCCGAATGGTGACTATTTGGCTGTCACTAGCCAGGCAAATCACCATGCTGCGACCAATCTGCGCAAGTGACTCTGAGGGACTCCCTGCCTCCATCTCCACTGTATACTGCCTCGTCTTCCTCAACTCCCTCTACCTCCTCTGGCTGCCCCTGCTCCTCTTCTTCTGAGTAGAAAAAACACTCATTTCGCCAGACAATGCGTGTGCTCCAATGTCCTCCTCCTCCTCCAGTTAGCCCCACCGGAACCCCCGTGGCCGTGAGATGTAGTCGCCACGTCTCCAGTCCGCAGACCAGAAAGATTTTGCAGCATCTGTTCCAGGACATGAAGCAGTGGAATGACGTTAACCATCCCGTAGTCCTGGCGACTGACAAATAACGTGGCCTTCTCAAAGGGCCAGAGCAAACGGCAGGTGTCACGCACGAGCTGCCACTGGCTGAAATCAAAATTACACAGGGGAGTACTCCTGTCTGAGGTGGTGGTGGAGGTGGAGGCGTTCATTGGCACAGCAACAGCAGTTTGACAATGTGGAGGAGAAAGCGGCGTCTCCTGTCCAAGTTGTTGGTGTGGCTGGGAAGGAAGCACATTCACCCAGTGGGCCGTAAAGGACATGTACTGTCCCTGACTGTAGTTCAGCTCCACACGTCGCACTGCCGTGCACCGTGGAAGACACCGATAGGCTCAAGGACTGGCCCACCTTCTGTTCTACATATTTGTGCAGGGCTGGTGATTTTACATCCACAATTGGAAATGAGTGTATGGGTAATAGTTTATTATGCTTATCTATTTTGACATTGAATTGCAAACACCATCATTACATTTTATGCAATGGGATTTTTTTATTTTTCTATACATTCTTATTATGTCAAAGATGCCCTTTTTTCTATTATTTCATCTGTTCTAAATAAAAAAAATAAAAATAGAAATAAAAAGAAATAAGCCCATCCTCAGAATCAAGCACCCATAACTAGTTATGTAATATTTTGCAAGAATATTTTGCACTTGTTCAAAAAATCCATCATCGCAACATCTTGTGGCAGTGACTTCCATATTCTCATTGCTCTTACTTTAAAGAATCCACATCTATGATAATTGTGAAACTTTATTTCCTCTATGTATAGAGGAAATAAAGTTTCACAATTATCATAGATGGGGATTCTTAGAGGATTAACCATTGCCATGATTATAGACCTAGATGTAAAGAGATCCCATGATAGATCGCAGTAATAAGCATTCACATATTTGTGGGATTTCACTAGTGACTAGAGGACAAACTATGTTTGTGTCATGTACATTTACAGTCATAAGGAAAAAAAAGCATACCCTCTTTGAATTCTATTGTTTTGAAATCAGGAGATGATAAAAAGAAAATAAACTGTTTCTTAGAAGGTCTTTAACCCCTTAACGACCTTGGGCGTATCCATACGTCCAGGTCGTTTGGGGGTTAACGCACCTGGACGTATGGATACGTCCTTGAGGTCGCGCGAAATCTCTAAAGCAGAGTTTCGCGCGATCGGCGCGGGGTGTCGCTGTTTTATTACAGCTGACATTCCCGCACCATCGGCCCCGACCCCGGATCGCTCCGGGGGGGGGGGCGGTTAACCCCGTATTTATCGCGACAATCCGGTCGCAATAACTAAGAGAGACGCAGGAGGAGATCGCTCCTCCTGCGTCTCTGTCGGGGGCAGCAGCACACGGATCGGGCGATACCGTGCGGCTCCTGCCTCCTTACAGACACCACGGAAGGCGAGAATGCCCTTCGGGTTGTCTGTGACGTCCCGACGCCCGGCCGTGACTGTGGGCACGCCCCGGCATCGTGATGACAGTTGTCATAGGAAACCAGTCATAGCAACAAGCTGTGCACTGATTCTAAATTTAATGAGAGATCTAAAAAATCTCTCATTCAAATCCCTATGGGGAAAGTAAAATAAAAATGTGAAAAAGTGAAAAAAAGTAAAAAAAAAGTGAAAAAACAAGTAAAACACAACACGAAAAATAAATACAAATTGTCACCGCCTTTTCCCCTTTACAAACCCAAAAAGCCCCAAAAAA
>JAODAL010061227.1:0-20458 GCA_025379985.1 Phyllomedusa bahiana | reverse complement strand
ATACTGCTGGTGAGCGCTGTTAAAAAAAAAAAGAACAAAAAACACTTCTAGGATTGCAGTTTTTGTTCCCCTCCCTTCCAAAAAAAACATTTTGAAAAGCGATAAAAAACCCTTGTCCCCCCAAAAACGATAAAAATAAAAAGGGAAACTCATCCTGCAAGAAAAACGCTATACAGCTCCGTACCCCAGAAAAAAAAAAAACCTTAGGCTTCAGGACTATGACGATGTAGAAACTTGTCTTCCTCTTTGAATAAGTGTTTTTATTGTGTAAAAGCAGTAAAACATAAAAAATATACAAATTGGGTATCGCTGTAATTGTATCAATCTGCTCAGTAAAGCACGGTGACCACTGTAAAAAATAAACAATACCAGGATTCTGTATTTTGTTCAAAATGCCTCAGAAAAAAGTGATCAAAGCATCATATGCACCCTATAATGGTACCAATAAAAACATCAACTCATCCCACAGAAAACAAGCCCATAATCAGCTCCGTATACAGAAAACTTTATGGCTGTCGGACTATGACAACCGAAAAATGCAATTTTTTATCAACTAATTTCTTTTTTTTTCTTATTTAACTGTAAATTTTTATTAAGATTTTTACAAATATAAAGCCGTGAAGGGCTACAGAAATCATTTGACAAGATACAGTACCAACTTAGCATTTGAACCAGTGTACAACACAATATAGACGTATCCAAATAATATAGATAGGACACAGTCCTGGCGTATTAATTGCCAGCACCGTCCCTATAGCCTTAATGAGAAACTTCCAACAGACGGCTAAACAGACATAGAAAAATGATTAAACAGTAAGACAAACTACCAAGATGGGGGAGACACAAAGACACACAAGGAATAAAAAACTCCCAAATGAAATTTGCAATCCAATTACGGTATACCAAAGCTCTACAAGTTCTACAAGCCCTGAAGAATACTGTAAATATCCCATGGTTTCCACACGAGGTCAAAGGCGTCCAACTGATTATGAGACGGAGCAGTAAGATATTCCATTCGTCTGACTTTCGTCAGACGAAGACATACATCATGCTTAGTGGGAATAGAAGTTTGTCTCCAAAATTTAGCAATCAGATATTTAGTAGCCGTTACTACATAAAGAAAAAGTCTACCCATCTTACGTCCCAGAGGAGTATAAGGGACATTAAGGAGGAATGTTTGTGGAGTGAGAGGGACCCTTATCTGCGTGATATCCAAAACCAAAGACTGGACTTTCTGCCAAAGCGGCTTTATCATTCTACAATCCCAGAAGATGTGTTGCAAATCCGCTCTAGGATCCCCACATTGCCAGCAACAATCTGGAATGTCAGGCTTCAGTCTATGTAGAAGGGCAGGAGTATGGTACCAATACATTAATATTTTGTATTGATTCTCCTTGGTTTGAGCAGATAAAGATGAGCGAGCAGCCTGCTTCCATATCAATTGCCATGTGTCACTAGGGATGGGGGATCCCAGATATTCCTCCCACTTATCCATGTACAAGTGAACTGTAGGTGAGTCCGGATTAGAGCAATTAGAAATTGGTATATTGTGGATATCAATCCCCTAGTTGAATAACTTGCCCGACATACCCTTTCAAACATAGTAGGGGAAGACACTGTAGTGGATTTCAAAATAGAGGAAATGAAATGTCTAATCTGAAAGTAAGACTAAGCAGCAGACAGAGGCAGATCATGACTGGACCACAAAACTTCAAACGATTTCAGTTTCAATGTACGGTGATCCACCAGATCCGCAAAATAAATCAGTTTGCGCTCAAACCAAGCTCTCAAACTTTCATCCAGTTTCCCATCCAAAAGTAAAGGATGAAAGATAAATGAGGTCAATGGGGAAGCCTCTGAACCTAATCCAAATTTTTTGTAGCACTTCCTCCATATATCCCTAGTAAGGGTCATGGAATGAAGTAGCGTAATGTTGAACTTCTGAGAAGCAGTAGCCCACAATAGGGAGAATGAATCGGGGCCAGCCACAGATTCTCTACTTCCATCCATCTAGAATATGCAAATAGGGCCGACCAGGACGGTTTTTGCTCGTAACGAGCTGCCCAATAATATTTCACAATGTCCGGTACCGCCAAGCCTCCATCCATCCTACCTGACAAGAGAACGCTCTGAGGCATCCTATGTCTCATTACCCCAAGCAAAGTGGATCAAGTCTGATTGCAAAGAGCGGAGAAGTTTCATAGAGATGGTAATGGGCAAGGTCTCGTAAAGATACATCAATTTAGGGAGAATGGTCACTTTAATCGCCGCTATACGACCAAATAAAGATAAAGCCAACCTATTCCATCTATCCAGCAGTCTCTTAATCTCCACTATGACTTTGGGGAAATTTTGTTTAACCCCTTCCTGACGGACGGTCATAATAATATGACTAAATGTTTTTGCTCTTTGCCTGCTGAAAGCCATAACTTTTTTTATTTTTCCACCTACATATACATATGAGGGCTTTTATTTTGCGGGACAAGTTGTACTTTCTAGTGGTGTTATTTATATTAAGGATCAAAGGAGACGCACATACGAGCTGTACCGTACATTGTACAGCTCCAAAAGGTGAGCACCTGCCCTTTGATTACAACCAGGTGTTTTTATCCATAGAATCCCAGTGCGCTTCTTTTTGCAGCTTATATCTACCCATCGGAGCATCTATCTGAAGCACCGCGGGGAGGTCATCTGTTTATCGTCACCCTGATCCAACCTTGGATAAAGGCTTACTGCATCAGGCGCATCCCCTGGGAATCTTTATACACCCTAATTCTAGGGAGGCTTAAAAGTCCTGCTGTACGGATTCTCCAGTACAGCAGTAAAAGGTGAGCGAACCACCTCTATTTGAATTTAAAATTTGAATAAGATTGTTTAGACTTACTGAAAACCAAAATTGGTTTCTTCTCTTTCCCTCTGGACATCAAACATCGAGACAATAATTTCCCCTGAAATGGACATTTATCACGGGATCAACTCATGGAGAAATTAATAACTGGATCATACATACCTACATTGGACACGTCCCCATTACTAAACAATTTTACCGAGGAAAAACCCAAAAAAATTTCCACGGTATCTCTGGGAAAACGAAAAATTCTTTTAACAGAGAGTTTCCAACATAAGATTTTCCCTTTTCTGGAAATTTTTAAATTAAGAAAAATAATACCAAAAGGGTTAAAAAATTTAAACAAAACCCCCTTTTCCTGTGCGTTTAGAATCAATAAACTTGGCAACATATTTAGATAAATTTTTTTAAATTTGTGACATTATTAGTAAAAAAAACGCAGAAAAATTGCAATTTTCTAGGAAAAAAATAGAAACTTTTTAAAACGTTTTCCAAAAATTCCCCCCATCCGATCACAAAATTTTGAACAAAGAATTACTAACAACTTAAAAGAAACGAATTAAATTATAAAAAAAAAAACCCATAAGCGACCCTGACCGCATTAGTAAAAACCCCAAACCCCCCAAGCTTTTTAGGCATAAAGGCATAATAGAAGACAGAACACAAATCAGGGGGGAATTTCAACAGATATCACGACCCAGAGTACCTATAGTTTGACCGAAAAAATTCAAAGAAGTGCATTCCAATTTTCCACGCCCCTTTTAGACCAAAAAATCCCCCACCACGCTTTAAAAGCAAAAAATTTATAAACACGGAAACAAAACAAGTCCGCGTTTCTTTCATAATTAAATTTTTAAAAGATAATATTGGGCAAAGAAAAAAAAAGAATTCCCTATCAACAACAAACCTTCCCTCACTAAAAACCCAAGGAAAAAAAATTCACTACCAAAAACTACCCATGAGCGGGGGCGTCATTCAAGATTCTTTAATTTAACAATAAAATTTCTTTGCCATCCACGTTGCAAAACACTCCAAACTTTTTACAATATCTTCTACCAATTCCCCCTAACCTTCCTCCCATAGTAACCTTACCTCTAAACGAGATACCACTAAGGAAACCCGGGGGGCCCAACCTATTACACCCTTACTTTTTTGTTCCCCCCCAAATTTAATCTACCCAGCTTTTCGAGATCCTAATACCGAACAGGAACAAATTATAGACCTAACAAAGTATGGGGAAACTGAGGGGCCAACTTACAATTCCCTCCCCTTTCCAACCTGAACCCAAAACGTTTTTTTTTTAGGGTTTGAACCAACAAATGAATTGTTCAATACAATAGATAAGAAAACTCTTACACTAGCACTCCGAATGTACTCAAGATCCAAATACCACTATCAGGACAAAGAAGATAAGTAGGAAAGTTAAATACAGAGTGAAAGTGAGACTGCAGAGCAGAAAAAATTACACCAAAGCAAGATATTTATCGCCCTAGTTAAACAAAAGAAATTTTTTTGAATAAAAAAATGTTCGCAAAAATTACTCACAAAATAAAAAGCGGATATGTTTTTTTTTATACTCTTTCTAATACCACCTACTTACCACCAATAGAGAAGAGCAATTTTAAGAATAAGGATTAGGTTTTAAGCTCCCGGATAATAATTCATAAAACGATTTTACAGTATTCCTCAGGGACATACAAAGTTTTTATAAGAAAATGAACATTAAACGTTGTTTACAATAAAAAAAACAAGAAATATAGTTTGCTGATACACCATTGGATTCCCACTACATAGGCGAGACTGGGACCCTGGTCATAAGTTAAATCAAAAATTTTATACTTACCTCATCCAAAGGAAACTTATTCCGGTGTTTGTGAGCTAGTTACAATGATCTCAGAAAAATACAACGAAAAGACTAACTCTCCCCTAAACCAAATTTAAACTAAAAATGAGACAAAGGTCTAGAGAACTTATCTACAAAATCCAGGATTTTGTTATGTTCGTAGAGCTGCAGATAAGGGCGGAGCTGTCGTTGTGCAAAACTACCAAGAGTACAATAATGAGGCATTTAGAATTTTAAAGGACATTTTTTATTATAGTGAAGTTGATCCAAAAACGTACAGGTAAACACTTAAAAATTACCTATAATTAATTTTGATCAAAGTGAATTTGGGAAAATATAAGTATTATTACTAAAGAGGGTAGAAATTGTTTTTAAACGTGGAACATTTCCGGAACCCCTTTCTTTTAACACCTCTTGAAAATCCACAAAACAACAGAACCCCTGGACGTCCAATAAAAAAAAAATTTCAGGAATAATTCCATTTTTATCTAAACCTTATTCACTTTTTATAGAACAACAACTGTCCAGCCGTTAGTTAGAGCGTTATACCAAAGCTATCTAAAAAGATTCTGACGCTATTCTAAAAGATCTAATAGGAATTAATTGGAAAGAACATTCAAATTTGGCGACTTTAGACGTTTCAGGCACTCTTACTCAAATATCTCATACATGAAATAGGTTGTCAAGCTCGTCAAACCAATTTTTAGGAACTGACCTATTTCTCACCTGATTTTAAAGAATTTTTGTAATCAGGGTTTGGATTAATTTTAAAACAACAATTATTTTACAATGATGGAGACAACGCATATATCAAGAGGTAGCGTTAGCCATGGCGCACTAGAGTTGGCACCTTCAGTGGCAAATTTGTTTACATGGGGGCCTTCGAAAATTAGTTTTATCATTAGCCCCAAGAAAATCCTTTTTATAAATATCTCTTTTTATTAAAAGAGATTCATAGATGACCTCATTATGAGTAATCTGCATTTGGTACTTGGAAATTTTTAACTCTTTTGTAGAATCTTAAATACGCGCAAAACCTCTTGGGGCATTACCTTCACGGCTAACTTGCTCTCGTAGATACATATTACATTTTTTAGATTTGGATTCATATATGATGGATAATGGTATACTAGTGTCCAATACCCACTTCAAAACTACGGACTCAACAACTATCTGGCATATATTCAAATCATCAGAAGAAATTGGCTAAACAATATTTCGTTTGGTCAGTTTAGGACGTCTTAAGAAAACAAAATTGCACAAAAGAAACAGAATTTATAAACACAAAGAATCCCTCAAGAAAAATTCATACACGAAAAATTATCCTAATTTTGCTCCAGAGCGGAGCATACAAAATGCAGCATCGCTCTCAGCCAAGAATTCCTATCTAACCAGTACGTGAGATAAAAAAAAAAAATAAAAAAAAAAAAAAAGATAAAAACAAACAAAATATGAACTGTGTTTTATTACTACTCATCACTGTATCGTTTAAAGAGATTCAAACAAATAATAAAAAAAATCATGGAATATTTTATTGGCAGGATCCGGGTCTAAAAGGAAACTATTACTGACCAAACCTATAGTTCATATCCGTAAAAGCAACGCACCCTAAAAAACATATTTTGGCACATTCTCTTTAAAACAGCATTCTCTAAACAAAGATTTAAAGTTAGCAGAAAATCTAATAAACCCAGTGGGGTCACACCCTTGCGCAATCCCATCTGCAAATGCTGCAATCAAATTCTGTCAGGTAACGAATCAGTTTAATCTTACCTCAACGGGGTGAATATTTAAGATTAATATTCACCTTACTGAACTTGCAACTTTTTGTCATCTACCTCATTACTTGTAATTCGTGGTGTGCCATATGTAGGTAAAACTTACTAACTAAAAACTTTCGAGAAGTGCTAAGATAAATCCTACAGGAATGATGTAACACATTGGCAGGTTAGTATACAAGTTTACCTCGCAATTTTCAGTCAATACATAACAGTCAAAACTCTGGATTTAGTCAATCCTAACCAATAGACTTTTATCAGCCTCAAATACTAGATAGACACAAAGTTCTCAGCCAAAGAGAACATTTATTGGCTATATACCAATAAACCTAAATACGCAGATTACTCCTCACGGGCTCAATGAAATACGAGTATTATGTTTTATAAATACTGTTCTATCTTATTCCACATGTTTTAGGTGGTTATATTTTAATTCATAGGTTTCCTGCTTTTAAATTAAATTGTGATATTCATGTAATATATATAAAAGACAAACTCGAGAGTGTTACAAATATATCTAGGATGTTATATGTTTCGAGTATTTGTTATATTGAACATAAGATTTTTCTTGTCCATGTGTAATCTCCTTAATATTTTTAGATATTTTTTAGGCATATATAGCAATTATTTTTTTTTTTAAATTATTTTAATTACTTCTTTTTTATATATACATATACCTTTTATATATATGCATGATAAAAAAATGTAAAAAAAAATGTAAAAAAAAATATTTTTTTTTTTAGTATAATTCTATTAAAGTGTTTTTACCCTGTTATTAACTATGTTTTCTTATTTATACAAGTAATTGCAATATCCAGTGTATTTTGTTTTACGGATCATCCATGTGTACCATTGTTTACAAGCTTTTTTAATTTTATGTTTTACATCATGTGATTCGATTGTTGATACTTGTATACTAATTTACCCGTTTCCAAAATGTATCCTATATAAGCCTGGCCGCAGACACTCGTAATGTTATGTATTCTGATGAAGCAGAATGGATTCTGCGAAACGCGTATATTACTTGTATATGAATTAAGTTTTTATCCTGAACTTATTGGTTGTGTGTGCATTCTTGTTATTTAGTATTCCATAGGCTTCAAAACACAACTCCTCTCAAACCAGGCTGTGAAGTATCTGGAGAACTTTCAAAGCCGAGCACCGAGTTATTTATTATTACTATACAGTATACTAGGGAATGGAAAAAAAAAATTCTAATGTGGGGCAAAATGGGATAAAAAAAGAAAATTGTTTTTTGCGCCATGTTTGCGGGAGGTTTGTTTTTACGGAGTATATCGCTGCTTCGTTTAAATGTGTTATCTGTATTTCTACAGGTTGTTACGCATCCGGCATATACAAAACATGTAGGGTTTCCGTTATTGTTTTTGGGACCGTAAAAAAATTCCCAACATTTTCTATCCTTTAAAATTTGCGCTGCCGCGCCATTTATGTGCATCCAATAATTTTTTCTACTAACACCTTGACGGACGTCAGTATGGCGGCCATTTTTGCAGGGCAGGATGTGTAGCTTTTTAATGCTAGCACTTTTGAAATGTTGCAACTTTTTTGATAACTTTTATTCAATTTTTGTGACGTGAAATGACCAAAAAACGCAATTTTGGTGTTTGGATTTTTTGTGTGCTTCTACGGTGTTCAGGGTAGGGATAAATAATTATATATAATTTTTATGTAGATCGGACTTTCTTTGGAAGTGCGACTACCATAATATGTGTAACTTTTTATTGTTTTATTGCTTTTATTTGTAAAATGGGGAAGAGGGGGAGATTTGAAACTTTTAATACTTTTTTTTGTACTTTAAAACTTTATTTTTTTTTTTACTTTAACATTTAGTCCCCTATGGTGCTTGGACCACTAGGGGGCGCGATCGTTATTACAGCCTAAATGCATTGCATAGGCAATGCATTATGGTGTAACAAATATGGCGGTTTCCCCACTTACATGTCTGGGACGGAAGTGGGAGCAAACAGGAAACATGCAGCGATCAGGAGCTCATTCCACAAGGTCTCCCCGTGCCATCGTTAGCCCAGTGGCGACTCAGCTCTAATTTATCTCTGATGTCCGATCGGGCTGAAAAAAGGTGCGTTGTTTCAGTTCGCATTCAGACGCCGCGGGCATATCTTTGCCACGGCGCCTGATGGGTTAAATAGAAGAGGGCGGACGCTGCCGCCTGCGCTTAAAACCCGCAAAGTTGTTAGCTGCAATTAGCCGTCTAGACAACCCGGAAGGCTGTGATGCGGGATCGCGATCGATCCCATTATCACAGTGCTTACCGTGCGCTGTGACGTACTCATTACTGTAATAGGTCAGGTAAGGGTTTAAAAAAAGAGGAGGCTGTGTAAAAACCGGTGTTAAATAGACCCCAGATATTAGTAGGCGCTCAACTGCCACGGTAAGAAAAGTTGGCTTTTAATAGTGAAAAGCTGATAAGGCTAGCAATATTCACTGGCAAGGCCTCAGTTTTTAGAAGTATTTATCTTGTAGCCAGAAAGAGCCCCAAATCTAGATAGCGGAGGGAAACCATAGGGTTAGTTATTGTGAGGAGGACATCATCAGCGTACAGTGAGATCTTAAATTCCATGCCTTTTAACTGAACGCCTCTAATGTCATCATGCAATCGGATCGTCTGTCAGCATGAGGTTCAAATGCAGAGTGCAAAAAGCAAAGGAGGAAGGGGGCAGCCCTGCCTAGTGCCATTCCGTATGTCAAGCAGTTGTGAGGTAGCATGTGGGAGTCTGATGGTAACAGAAGGGTGAGAGTAAAGACCCTGGAGTGCGCTAACAAAAGGCCCATGGATCCCGAACGCTTCAACGTGTGAATCATTAAAAGGACCAATTAAGGCGATCAGGAAAACCTTTTTGGCATCCAAAAACTGAGGAGCTAGATCTCCTCTCCCTATTTACAATAGCCAATTGAGGTCTACCGCCCTCCTGTATTGTCTGCTCTCTGTGCTGCACGTGAAACAAAGCCCACCCCCCCTGACTTTTGCGCACTAACTGTTGGTAGTTACAAAAGGAAAGTCTATTTGCCAAGATTTTGGTAAAAAGTTTTAGTTCCGCATTCAAAAGGGCAATAGGTCTGTAGCCAGCGCACTCTTGGGGGTCCTTGTCCGGTTTGGGTATTAAGGTGATGAATGAATGGAGCATAGTCGACGGAATAGTAGAGCCCGTCAAAAAAGAATTGAAAACCGCTGTCGTGTTAGGGAGTATTTGAAACTGAAACGTTTGATAGTAGAGGTAAGTGAGACCATCTGGGCCCTGAGATTTACCGGATGCAGCCACTTTTAAGGGTGGTGGTAGCAATCAGCCTCTCTGTTTCTTGGGAGTTTTAAAGTTGCCACAATCACTGGCATCAGTTTTGGCCAGGTTACAGGACAAAAGAAAAATCTATGCAATAGGGCTTCCCCGCTTCCCGGGTCAGGTGGGCAAACGGTCCTGGGATATTATTCAATTGGAAAAAAAAGAATGAAAGTCGGCCTGCTACAGAGTTGGGGTCAGAACATGGGGTGCCAGAAGCATTCATAAACAGAATAAGGGGCTGACCGAACCGTCTCGTCTCGAAGCATTTTTGCAAGCAAAGAGTGAGGTTTGTTAGCTCTTTCATAATATTTATGCCGTGAGAAGACCAGAAGTTTCGATCCATAGGATGTATTCGCTAAAAGATTTTCGAGATTAGACAACGTAAAACTCTGCCGTAAGGTGGCCCTATTAGGCCGTGTTCACACGGCTTATTCCCGACGGATTTGTGAGCCGTATTGAGCTCACAAATCCGACCAGTGGAATAAGGGGGGGTTGGGGCGGGGCCGGGGAGAGCGGCAGGGGCGGCCGCTCCCGGCCCCTAGACAATGCTTATCTACGGCGACCGTACACAGCAGTAAAATAATGTGCATGTCACTTTATCCCCCGCGGGCGGATTCGACGAGCGGGGGGTGCGGTCGGATTCCCATGTTCTCTTATGAGAGCAGTGGATTACCGTAATTAGCTCGACGCGATTGGCGCCGTCACTGCAAGCGCAATTCCGTGCGCGCAGTACAGCGCCAATCCGGGCAGATTAAGCCGTGTAAACGAGGCCTTAGGGTTCACTGCTAATTTAGCCCCCAATAGTTTTAAATTGGGAAAGGAACATTTTCTCTGGGTTCTTTATCCTTTTTAAGGGGCCCCCAAATTAAAATTTTCCCTCGCACTACAGCCTTATGAGCTTCACATACCTATCAAAAAATGTCTACCAACTATAAGTTAAAAATAGAATAACTTTATTGAATGTTACAAAATCCATAAAAAACAAGTAAAGGGTGACTTTGGGAAACTAACAAGTACATGACCCCACCTCACACCATAAAAGTATCTAAGTCCAAATATATTTGGGGGGTAACCCCCAGAATAATAATGTTTGTACTTTTTACAGCATTTGGGACACTAAAGCAATACATATAAATATATACCCCACCCTTTAATAAAGAATTTTTTTCCCAGGACCAGAGTTGGCAGTGGGGGGTGAGGATACTTTTATGGGGGGAGGTGGGGGTCATGTACTTTGGTAGTTCCAATTCATTTTTTTTTTTTTAGGATTTTGTAACATTCAATAAAGTTATTCTTTTTTTCTTATAGTTGGGGAGACCTTTTTTGATAGGGGTGTTGCAGTTATCTGTAGGTCTTAGGGTACCTCTATATGCTCTGTTGTTTTATAGGTGTATGAGCCTTATGGGGTTCCCACAAAATAGCCCCGGTCCCTGAGCCTGATTTAAAAAAAAATTGTAATTGCTGTTATCTCTTCCTGAGCTAGGGTTTCTTAAGCAAAATCTTGTTGAGTCTCCTGACACTTCCCGAGAGAGGTTCCTAATTTTAAAGTTTAAAAAACGGGGTGTGGTCAGACCATGTAATCGAGCCACTGTGTGGAACCGCATTCGAAAGCCAACCATTCCAAAAAAAGTAGTAAAATTTTTTAGAATACGATTGGTGATTCGAAAAAAAAGGTAAAAACCTTATCCAGGGGGGAGTTACCCCAAGATGAATAAGCGGAAATGTCTTATCAACTGACGAAAGCCCGGAGGAAACGTGGGGTCTTCACGAGAGTTTTGAATTAGCTGTAGTTTATCATAAGTTTCGGAAAAGACTAGATTAAAGTCTCCCCCTATAATAGTAGGTGAAGGGGAGAGATGGGAGAGACAGAGTAAGAGCCTTTTGAAGAAGGACAACTGCCCTACGTAGATACGCATTACATGAAGTAATAGGCGCGCCATTCAGTACACCTTCCAAAATCAAATACCGACCCCCAGAATCAGGCAACACTGTATGAATCTGTATAGGGCAGGTCCTGGACACAAGACTAGCGACCCCGGCCTTCTTCTTGTCTTGGGATGCTACATAGTGTATAGGATATAAATGTTTGACAAAACTGACATTTTTAGTAAAATGGGTCTCTAGTATAAAGATAATGTCCGCTGGTTCCCGTTTAAGGTCCGTAACTAAAAGCTTTCTTTTGGTGTTAGAGTTAAGACCCTTAACATTAACTCCTTAACGACCGCCCGCCGACTATAGACGTCGGCTGGTGCAGGTCGTTCATCGGCAGCGCCGTCTTTTGGCGTCGCTGCAGACATCGGAGTTTGCGGCGCCCGGCGCTGCAATTGCGCTAGCATCAGGGCTGTGCTACACAGCCCTGATCCCAGAGCATCTCCTGCGAGCACCGGGCAAGCGGAGGAAACTACGCAACCAGGTGCTTTAAACCCTTTTGATTGCGGCGGATCGTTACCGCAGCGCAATCAAAGGGTTCCCCTGCTCTGTTGGGTAATCGGAACACCCGTTGACCCGACAGAGCCCGGGGAACGGCTGCACAATCAGCTCTGGGGACCTAGAGTGGCCCCAGAGCTGTCTGTGTATGAAGCCAGTGACTAAGACGCACTTTGTGCTGTCCTAATCACTGCCTGTGTCAGACTGACACAGATTAGAATGTATTAGCATATATGAATATGCTAATACATTACTAATTGTAAAAAAAAAAAAAAAAAAAATGTAAAACAGTTCTCCCTTCATGGGAGTAAAAAAAAAACATAAAGTGTAAAAAAAAGAGAATAAAAAAATAATAAAATAAAAATAAATATTTAATAAAAAATAATTGTGCATAAATTACACGCACAAAAAAACTACACATATTTGGTATCCACACAACCATAATAACCTGTAGAATTAATCTAACAAGTTAAGTGTGAAATGTGAATGGTGTAAAAAAATAAAAATAAAAAAAAAATAAAATAAAATACTGCAATTATTTATAAGTGAACGTAATCTATTCCCCCATAAAGTACAACTTGTCTCGAATAAAACGAGGCCTCATACAACTGCGTCACTGAAAAAATAAAAAAGTTACAACTGTTGAAACGCAAGGAGGCAAAAACTAAAAAAAATTCTGGTCATTAACTACTTTTCAGGCGTTTGGCTTAAGGGGTTAAACGACCGTATCTTAACCATTGGGAAGCCTAGTAGGAGGGCAAGCCATATAACTGGATTGCAAAATTGAGGACTTAATGTAACATACCAATCCACGAAGGGAGAAAATTCTGAGAAATTCACGAGCATCTGTGGAAACAAGAGGGGAGTGGAAAAACGAGACAAGACAAAACCACACAAAACATCGTAAACTTATCATCAAGCAAATACCAGAACTACTAGAGTTCCGGAGAGGCAAAGAATAACAGATTATCTTAATTGGAAAACTCTTAAACTTTAAAGAAATAATAATATCGTAAGTATCAGTAAACGCCTCTAGGGGGCAGCAAAGTGCAACCGAAGTAAACAGAAAGAGGCCAAAATGAACTCAAGAGCAAACACTGATGCATGACTAACATATTAAAGGGGGCAATCCCTAACTGAGGATAATGGAGCTAAGGGGATAAACTATAGCGCTGTAACAAGGGGCTGTAGTAAGTCCACTCACCCAGTAGATGGCGCCAGAACATTTGAGATGAAGTGTGGTAGTTGCCTGATTACAGGGGGAAATGTTTTGATGGGACACAGGGACAGGAAGAGGAAAGGGAGGAGTTGGGAGCCTGAGAGGACATGTAGAGAAGAGAGTGAGGAGGCTGAAAGTGTGTCTCCCCGCTCTGTGAAGGGGTTTTTGGGGGAAACCCTGTTAAACACATCGACTTAAAAATTTTTCCCATTCCCTTGCAAGTTTCCTAATAGAAGAGCTGCGGTTGGTTTTCAAAAACACCCATTGGGGGGAGAGGGGTCCCCCCACATGCAGGCTTCCCGGCGAAGAAGACCACAAAGAGATTGAAAGAATAATCACAAACCTTTTGAAAAATTCCCCTTTTTGTAAAAACTTTTTTGAAAACACTTTTTTTACCCGAAAAGTTAAACAAAAAAAGTATTTGCCGGGTTAGTCCCCCGTTTTTTTGACTTTTGGGCGTAGGGGCGTCAGGGGGGATTTTGATATGGGCGACTGACAGATTTTTACTTCCCCCCCTTTCGCCCAGCGTCTCACCTCCCGTCCCGGTGGGGGCCTTTAATTTGGACCATTTCCCCAATTTTAGTGGTGAAAAAGTTTGTTTCAGGTTTGGGAAAAAAAAACCCTAGAAGGGGCTGCCCGGTTGTGAAAACATCGCCCCACATTTTAAAGCAAATTGGCCCCCCTTTGGAAGGGGGAAGCCCGGAAAAAACAGTTTTTGCAACCCCCTTGCCCCTTTCAAAGGGCAATTTTTTGAGCAGACCCTGAAGAAACCTAGGGGAAAGGTAGGGAGACGTCTCGCCCGGGCAGCAGGGGTTAAAGGGAAAGAGATTTTTTCGCCCGTTGTCGGGAAAAGGGACAACATTTACCCCAGTATGCAAAGGGCCCCAAAAAGGAAACCCTTATGACTGTTTTTGCAAAAGAAAGAAAAAATGGCCCCAAAAGCCTTCGCCAATACAGAGCTGCGGGGTGCGAGATAAATTTTTCTGCTAGGTTTTGAGAAGTCAGTCATTAGGGGAAACCTTGAGGGAGGGGGTTAAACGGGGACCCCCCCATGACCCCCACCAGGTGTTAAAGGAACGATCCGTTGGAAAAGAGGAGGTGGAGGCCGCTTTTAGGCCAAAAGTTGAGGTAGCACCAGTCGAGAGAAAAACACTAGAGCTAAAAAATGAATTCCCCTGGGGGGAAAGCGCTGAAAGAATTTTCAAGGGACTTTGGCGACTAAAAGGTAGTAGACTGAATCCCGGGCCCCCGGGGGGCCGCAACGGGGAAAATTCCCCCAAAAGAGGGGGGCCGAAACGAATGAAGATAACAAAACCGAGGTTTTGGGGAGTGTAAAGAAGTAGGCCACCAAGGAAAAACGGCCCCCCGGACGGGGTTTAGAGATTTCTAACGGGGGGGGGGTTTTTAAACTAATCCCCGGGGTTGGGGGGGCCCAAAAACCCGCAGGGGGAAATCCCTGAGATATCCCCTATGCGGGAGGTAAAGACTTAATTGGGGAGACCCCGGAAATGAAACCCAGGATTAATGGGGGGGAATTTTTAACCTGCCTGGTGGATACGGGCTCCCAAATCACCACCCCCGTAGGGGGGGTTTTTGAGAGACAAATTTCCACCCGCCATGTTTTTTAAAAACACGCCCCCCCTGGGTGAGTCTAAAAAGCCATAATAACCTTCCCCATTCAAGATTGTAGGGGTCATGGGAAGGTTTTACATTGAGCTCGGGGGGCCCCCTGGTGAAAAGGAAAAAGGGGGATTTTGGGGGTGGTACAGAACCTATGGATTTTACCCAAATACCCAGTGATTCTGGGTTAAAGTTTTTTGTAAAAAGCCATTGACGGGGCTGGGTGGCCCATGAGCGGGGAAAGAAGTTTCTTTGGGAAGCGGGTACCCGAATTTATGACCACCCCCCTCAGGCTTTACAGCGGGGTTTCCACAGGCCGGAAAAAAGGGAGAATTTTGGAAAGGGGGCCCCGGGGGCCACTGGGGATTTTTAGGGGTACCTCCCTTCTCAACCTATAAAAGGGGAAAAGGAAAAGGGAACGAGTTGCTGATCTCCCCCCCCTGTAAAGGGACAGGAAAAGGAAGCTAAAGGTATACATTTGGGTTTGGGAAGCCCCCCTTTTCCCAATGGAAGGGTAGCAGTGGACGCATCTGTGTGATTTTTCGCCAGGGCCGGGGACTGGGTTTGGGGCCATGAAAAGTTTTAAAATCAATCCAGTGACACTGCCTTCCCCCGAGAAAAACATGGAAGAGGTTTTTACCCCCCGGGACAAGAGGTACAGACCCTTGGGGCAGCCCCATTGGGAAACCCAGAGGTGGCCGAGGGGAAGCCCGGAAAAGTAAACCCCCTTTCCCGGTGAGGGGAGAGAACCCCTTCCCCTCATTTTAGGTATCATGGGGAAAGCAGTGTGCCCAGAAGGGGGGCCCAAATTGACGGGTTTGAAGAAAAGGGGAAGTTGTCCCTTGGTTTTTGGGGGCCCATATGGGGGGTTTTTTCCCTTCATGAGGGTGACTTCGGGGCCCCACGCAGAAACCCTTGGGAGCACGAGTTTCCCCCACAGGGGATTTCCCATCCGGTTTTTGGAAACCCTTTACCACAGTTTTCCCCCCAGCCCTTTATCAGGGGGTCCCAAAAACTGTTAAAGCAAATTTCAGGACAAAAGGTGGAAATTTAGCCCCGTAAAGCCCCTGGGCCCCTCCGATAAATTTTTAGATAAAGAAAAGGAAGGGGGACCTTCCCCGGGTTCCATTTTCGATTTTTAGGCAACCTTTAAACCCTTTTCAACCCGGGGGAGGAACTTTCCCCTTAAACCCCCCTTGAAATTCGCTTTTGGGGGCCCTTTGGACGGGGGTCCGGATTTCCCCCTCGGGGTCTAGCCAGTGGTTACTGGGGGGAAGGGCCCCCCAAATTGGGCCGGGGAAAAGGAAACCCGGGGGGAAAAAAGGTTTAAATTTCTCCTATGGAATTTTTTTTAGTTTTTAACGCATTGGCCCCTTTGGATTGAAAAAAGGGGCCCCCGCCACTTTCAGAAATTTTATGGGGGTTTGTTTGGGGGGTTTTTTAATTTACGAAAAGTCCCGCTCATTTTTTTGGACGACATCAATTTTAATTCCTTTGCCCACCTTCTCGGGAAAACCTAAACAGCTGGGTCGAGTGCCCACACGGGTTTGAGACGCAAAGGGTTAAAGTTGGGAAAACCCCCCCAAATGTCATCTGTTCCCGGGCGTATTTGAGTACCTAGGACCCTGTAGTCTCTAAAGAAGGGGTACAAAAGGGCCCCTTTGGGCTCCAAATTCGGTTAGTTTCAGCAGGGCCCAAACCCCCACACAGCCAATGAAATAATTTTCCTCGGACTGGTTGGGGTTTTCTACCCCACGGGTTTATGAAAAACTTTGCCAAGATTGCCCCCCCCCGTTATATTTCTTTTTTCCCCGGGGGCGGCCCCGGAGGAGGCCCAAACGGTTTTAAACCCCTTCCATGGAAAAAAGGATGGGTGAAAGGGCCTTTTTAGAACTAAAGAGACTGTTTTTAAATAGTGCCCCCCCAAACTTTGGGTTACGCAGATTCAGCTTGCCCTTTTTTGGGTTTTCCCAAAATGACGGGGGGTCTCCAAAAAAAAAGGGTTTTGGGGGGGTCCCCTTTCCCCCAAATTTCAGGGCCCGGGCCCAAAAGAGAGTATCGGTATGCCCGTAAAGGGCCCCTTTTAGAGATGGGTAAAGGAAACCAGATAAATTTCAGTTCCTTCAAAAAGGAGTTATTGGCGGGGGTTTTGGGGCCCTAACCCGAAAATTCGCGGGGCAAATTTTTACAAGGGGCACAGTTTACACTGGTGACCGACAATAACCCCCCCGGTACTTTTTGGGGTACAGCCAAGTTGGGGGCTTTGGGGCAGCGGTTGGGTGGCCCGGCCCCAGCAAGTACCCAAATTCCAAAAGCTAAAATGTCCCCGGGAGAGGAAAAAAACAATGCAAAATGCACGTCCCCTAAACCCCGTGGAAAGCCCCATCGGCGTTTACCGATGAAGAACGGGGGGGAAAAGAGACTCCTAAATTCAGTCGATCAAGGTTGCTCCAGAGGTCAGCGCTGTGGGCGGACCTAGTAAATGGGGGTGGAATGGAGGGACAGTCGAGGGGTTAAAAAGATTAGGTCCCACAGGGAAATGATCCCCAGATACGAAGGGGAAAACAATGTCCCCCCAACCGAGGAATGGAAAAGTCCCGTCCCCTTGGGGAAAAGGGGAAAAAGCTGTGGCGCAAAAAAGGAACGGGCTGATGGGCCGAGAAGGGGTACTCTCCGGCAAGTTTCAACTGCCCACGGGGAAAATTGAACACGGGCCTGGCAAATGGGGGGTACCTTTGAAGGGGTAGAGGGCCAAAAATCCAGTGGGGCCAGAAAAAAAGGGGCCCTTTTGGCCCTGTAAGACCTTTGAGTGGCTTTCAGAGGTATTTAAATTTCACCCCTCACAGAAAAACTGCAGAGAAAAGTATGCAACAAGGGAGAAATTGGGGTTAGCAAAGAGCCTGGAACAGCAGGCGCCAGTGAGGAGTATTCAGTCATTTATCCACTACAGGGGTCATGTTGGATCCCCTTAAAAGGGGAGGAACCCAAAAGGGGGTTTTTCAAATTTTTTTGGTTTAAAAAAATCGACCACTTACCAAATTTGCGGTGGCAATCCCGCCCCGGGGCAAACAGCGGAGACCGCCGCCTTGGCCTTGTGGAAGAATTTTATTCTAAGTACGGCTGCCCCAATCCAGGGCGCCCTTTCCTTGGGCCGGTAGGCCATTGCCGGGGGCCCCCGATTCAGGGGGGCCCTCCCGGGCGTCCCCTTTCCCCCTCCCCGTGGAGCGACGCCGGGATTCGGGCCAAGCGCCGGCTGGGAGGTGCCGAGGGCTGGGGTTTCCCCCTGGCGGGCCCGAGAAAAGGCGCCGGCCGTGGCGAGGTCCCCCTTCATCCCCGGACAGGCCGGGTCACAGCCCCCACCATGTAGCCCCCGGGCCCCCGCCTCCACCGCGCGGTGCGGGCAGCGCCGGTGAACATTGGGACTTTTGATCCCGTCTGTTCAGCCCCCCGGAGGCCCGGGGCAGGCGGCGATTTGAGCCCGTCATCGCGCCCTCTCGGGGCCCTGCAGTCCTGCTGTGAAGGGCCACCGGCTCCGGGAGAGAAGAGGGGGGAAATCAGGTAATTTTTTATTTTATTTTTTAAAAAATGCCCTGCCTGCCCATTTTCCCCTTGCCTGCCGCCCCCACACCCTGCCTGCCCGCCACCCATATCCCCGCTGCCCTTTACCCCCCTCCCTTTTCCCCCCCCATAACCCGCCTGCCCAATACCCGCCTGCCCTTTTCCCTGCCTGCCCCCCATATCCCCTCCCTGCCCATATACCTGCCGCCACCCATATACCCGCCTTCCCATTAAAACCCTGCCTGCCTGCCACCCATATACCCTCCTCCCCATATACCCTGCCGCCTGCCGCCACCCCATATACCCCTGCCTTCCACATATCCCCGCCTGCCCATTCCCCTCCTCCCTTTTCCCTGCCCCCCCTTTGCCATAACACTGCCCTGCTGCCCATATCCCTGCTCCCTGCCATATCCCCTCCCCTTTCCTGCCCTATCACTGCCTCCCCTGGAATATACCCCCCTCCTCCCCATATACACTGCCCTGCCTCCCAAAACCCTCCCCTGCCTGGTATTTTACATGCCCTGCCTGGTTATACCTCCCCTCCCTGCCCATTTACTGCCCCCCTTCCCGGCTAATACCTCCCCCTGCTGGCTATAAAAACCCCGTCCCCATTACTGCCCTCCCTCCCCAAAAAAACTGCCCCTGCCTGGGTATATCACTGCCCTCCCCGGCTATTAACTGCCCTGCCTAGCTTTTTTAAAATTGCCCTCCCGGTTATCCCTGCCCTCCCCTCCCCATATACGCCCCCGCCTCCCCTTTCTGCCCCGCCGGGCTAAAAACGCCCCTCCCTGCCCAATACTGCCCTCCCTGGCTTTAACACTGCACTCCCCTGGCTATAACACGCCCTGCCCTGCCATTATGCCCCTGCCTGCCAATTTTATGCCCCTGCCTGCCCATATACCCCCCTGCCTGGCTATTCCCTGCCTCCCTGCCATATACTGCCCCTGTCGGCTAATACACTCCCTGTTGGCTATATACACTGCCCTCCCTGGCTTTTATACCTCCCCCTGCCTGCCCTATACCCCCCTCCCTGGTATAACTACTCTGCCTGCCCTATACTGCCCTGCCGGCTAATTGGGTCCTGCCTGGTATTTAGGCCCGCCTCCCCTAAAGGGCCCTCCCTGCCTAATTACTAAGATGTTTTTGCGTTACATTCTCAGGGACAGTGGCCCCCGGGAGAAGTGGTTAGGTGAAAGAAAAGGGAAAAAAGAACGTTAGAACGACTGAAAAGACAGACGCCCCCGGGTAGTCCCTGGTGTGGGTTTTTTTGCTACTATATTCGATTATGCTGTGGTCTTGTCATGTAATAGTGACCTGACTGGAAAATTTTTATATTTTTTTTTTTGAGTATTTCTCTTTTTTTTTTTTTGGGGGTTTGGGCGGGGGGGAATTGTTAGGGTGGGAGGGGGGGGGGGCCCCAGTACACCTCTCTGCCCAGGGGCCCATAGTGCCGTTAAGACAGCCCTGCCCCAATCAGCTACATTCCGATCAGGGGGCCTGCTTTGAGGGTAAGGTGATCGAAGAACTGTGTCGTCTCTCCCAAATGGGAAGCACGGCCCCTCCCTCCAAACCCCCAAGGGAATGGCGTTGCGGCGCATGAACAAAACCTTGCTGCAAATGTTAGGACCTTAGAGGAAGACAAGAGGGAGGGGGGCCCGGGACTTTGTGGCGAGCGGGTGGGGTCTAATAATAAAAATACACTAACCGGGGGATATTCCCCTTTCATGCTGATGTTCGGAGAAATGGAAATGCCCATTCAGTTCATGTGCCCCCGATTGGGGGGGGAAAACCCCAAAAGGGGGACTCCCCAAACTTGGGGGAGATCATGCAGAAAGGGCAGAAAGATTT